>MU226962.1:82953-97984 GCA_018584345.1 Thuja plicata | reverse complement strand
GGATGTAACTTGGTTATGATTAATGGAATATTTGGCAGTTCTCTGATATCTTGTTGCACTTACTATCTGTTATAATTTCCTTTAGTAGTATGCATTAAATCCCGTTTGCCGCAGGAGGTAAACACTTACTGCTTTGAATGGTCAGAATTTGTAGAATCCGTCCAATGCCAGATCAGGTGAAGGAAGATGCGAACATGATTCAACTTGACTTTGAGAAGAAGAATAAGACCATCCAACTACACAATTGGATGTGGCCAGAAGAAAAAGATCTCGACATGCTATCTAGGCCAGTCACAAAATTTACAAGGTGTGGATTGAACGTTAGGTCAGCAAATTGTAGACGAAGAATGTTCTCTTAACCTACGACTAGATGGGAGATCTAGAGCCACAAGATAGTAAAGTTGGGCAATCATCAAAAGTTGGAATAGAAGGAGAAAATTCACAAGAGAAGGAAGGAGGTGGAAAAGGGAAAAGCATCATTTAGGAGGAACGACCAAAGGAGAGGTTAGATGAGCCACATGTGAAAGGCCTCCATAGAAAAAGAAAGGCTAGAAGTAGAACCATCATCACCCACTAGTTCCTCCAATGTGGAGGAATATGATATTGTTATAGGAGAAAAGATTGGAACCAGTAAAAGATGGTCACAAGAATGTAAAGTTGGGCAATCATCAAAAGTTGGAATAGAAGGANAAAATCCACAAGAGAAGGACGTGGAAAAGGGAAAAACATCATTCAGTAGGAACGACCAAAGGAGAGGTCAGATGAGCCATGTGAAAGGCCTCCATAGAAAAAGACAGGCTAGAAGTAGAACAATCATCACCCGCTATTCCTCCAGTGTGGAAGAATTTGATATTGTTATAGGAGAAAAGATTGGAACCTACAAAAGATGGTCACAAGAACAAATCACTCTACCAATGCATGATAGTTAGAGTATCAATGCTTTCCAAGAAGTCAACTAGCCAAGGAATGAGGAACAGATACCTCTTGCAGAAACTGATGTTTAGTTTTAGGAATTATGGACTCAATGTTACTTGAAGAAGTAGTAGAGCTAGAGATCGCCATCCCAGAGGAAGAATGTCACGAAGTAACAATCTCGGAGCAAGAGCAGATATTGGTGCATGAGCAACATTCAACTGCTCCAGGATGGTTGAAAGAAAGGATGTCGAAAGATCCTAAAGAAGAGATTGCTCTTGCACTAGAGTTGCAAGAATTTTTGAGTATGATCAACAAACCAGCAGAGAAGGGAAAGGCAAAGAAATCCACCAAGGTCATCAGGGATGAATCAGGGTCAAGAACTATACATGTAGCAGTGCCAAAAGTTGATAAGGAAGAAGATAAGATTACCCCAAAAGAGTATGATGTGACGACAATTGACATAGGGCATGCTAATAAGGCACAGGTGATGGAGGAATTCGACAATTCTACCTAGAAACTCAAGGAACGAATGAAGAAGATGGAGAAAAAGCACAAGAAATTAAAAAATGAGAACAAGGCTCCATGTGGATACTTGTAGCACCTAGTAGATCCAGTTAGGTAGGAAGGTCAAGTGTTTGTTCCCCCAACAACTCTTCCAGAAGAATCATTAGATGACATTGAAAGAATGTGAGTCGCCCAAGACACTAAAAAATGGGTAAAGAATGCTCATGATATTGCATGTAGGTTTGTTGAGGACCTAACTCAGATGTATAGAAGGACTTTAGCTATCCTTTCTAGGATACAATATGTGGATGAAGCAATGTTTGGAAAGAGATTAATTGATGAGAAAATGACAGCATAAAGATTGAAATTGTAACTCCCATTTTTGGCGCCGAAAGTCCAACCATCCATTTTCCTGCTCAAGAAGATATTTTGAAATTTGAATTTTTGCAATACAACTTTTCCGGTTCATAACTTTTGATCCTACTGTTGGATTTTATATTATTATATATCGTTCGAAAGCTCTTGAAAAAACATTTGAATGCAAAATGGAAGCTTTATGGGTATATTTTGATTTATGGCTAATTTCAAGCCCATCCAAAGCCTCTAAGTGCCTCAAATTTGAGTTTGAAAATTTTAAATAAGACTTTCAAAAATTAAAATACTAATATACCACAAATGACAAATTATATTGAAGTGATTTCTTCACCATTGGCTTTATTTCGTAAGATTTGTGTCCAGGCCAATTTCAATCCCATCCAAAGCCTCCAAGTACCTTAAATTTGACTTAGAAAATTTTAAATAACACTTTCAGAAATCCAAATACTAATATACCACAAATGAAAAATGATATTGAAGTGATTTCTTCACCATTGGCTTTATTTCGTAAGATTTTGTGTCCATACATGCACAAATGCCAACTTACTAAAAATAGTAACCCTTCCATTTTCAGCCCATATCAGAAAGGAAACAACTTACTTTATCGCTCTTACACACTAGATGCTCCTACATCACTTTTTGCAGAGACCAAGCACCTTGTGCAATAGAGTGCTTGATTACAGATATAGGACCATCCAAGGATAAGTGATCGTACCATGTTGATATTAAGTCCATCTTGGGTAAACAAAGAAAGATATTCAGCAGAATTCTTCCTACCCTACCACCAAATAAGGGCTTTCAACATGTGTTCAAGCTTGAGGAAGGAGCATAACTCGTCTTCACTAATCCTAATTCACTACCGTAGGATGTATAAGGAAGGGATTGAGAAGGCAATTAATGAGTTATTGGACATATTGCACATACGACTTAGTTCAAACCCATTTGCTTCCTTCGTGGTGTTGGTTGAGAAAAAAGATGGCACTAAACAAAAAGATTCCTAAACGAAAAGACAATTAAGAATCACTACCCATATCCAAGATCAATGAGTTAATTGATAGATGATCTTCTTGGTGCGGTGTACTTTAAATCAGGGTATCAACAAAAGGGTTAGAGAGGAGGATGTGCACAAAGAAACCTCCAGATGTCACTATGGGCACTACGAGTTCTTAGTCATGCCATNTCCAAGATCAATGAGTTAATTGATAGATGATCTTCTTGGTGCAGTGTACTTTAAATCAGGGTATCAACAAAAGGGTTAGAGAGGAGGATGTGCACAAAGAAACCTCCAGATGTCACTATGGGCACTACGAGTTCTTAGTCATGCCATTTGGTTTGATCAATATACATTTATCTTTCAATCATGCATGAATCATATATTTATTTTGAAATGTAGGAAATTTATGATGGTTTTCTTTGATGGCATCTTGATTTTCAGTAAGACGTGGAAGGATCATTTGAGGCATGGAGTGAGGTGCTTGGCATAATTGAGCAGCGTTCATTCTACGCCAAGGCGTCCAAATTTGAGTTTGTTTGGTTTGACTAAAATATTATATTTGAGATTTAAGATTGGTGCCAAAGGTTTAGTGTGGAGGAAAAGATAAAGGCAATATATGATTGGCCTAGAATTAGGAATTTCACATATTTGAGAAAACTTGTGGGACTTTGCAGCTACTATAGGATTTTGTTAAGGGGTTCTCACAATTTGCAGCCCCATTGATAATTTGATGAAGGAGAATTCTCTTGGAGCCCTTCAGCACAAAGAGTTTTTGACAAGCTCAAGGAGGTAATGAGTTTATGCCTTGTTTTGGCTATTCCTGATTTCTCAATTCCCATTGTTCTATAATGTGATGCATTAGGAAAGGGGGATTGAAGATATTTTGATGCGGAAAAGACACCCTATAGCATCCAAATGTAGGAAGCTCAAGGGGGAAAAAAGAAGCTTCTTAATTTATGACAATGAGATGTTGCCTATCATGCATGCACTGACCGAATTCAAACAATACTTGGTATGTGGGAAGTTTATGATAAAAACTATCATAACAGTTGAAATTTTTCCTCAATCTGAAAGATTTGAATGATAGAAAACAAAAATGGTAAGCAAACTACAAGCCTATGATTTTGACATTGGGTATGTTGAGGGAAAGAATAATGTGATGGTTGATGCACTATCTGGGAAACCTTACTAATGCTATATGACTGATATATCTCTTGATTGGAAGGCTTCCATAATGGTGGAATATTCTAAGAATACAATTGTCATTGACAATTTAGATGGGAAGTTGAGAGATGACACGTTCAAGGTGGTTGATGACCTCATCATCTGACAAATATCAGGTGTATCTTGTACCCAAATCAAAGGTGAAGGAAAGAATTTAGAGGGCATCTAAGTTATTGCAAGAAACACAATTGAGGGAACGTTTTTCATGGAAAGGGCTCAAAAATGATGTGTTGAAACCATGTTAGGGAGTGTATGGTATGCCAACAATATAAAACAAAGCATGTATTTCCAGCTGAGTTGTTGTAGGCCCTATCCATTCCAAATCAGAAATGGGAGAGAATCTAGATGGATTTCATTATGGGCCTCCTAGAAGTGCAAGGTAAGGATAGTATCTATGTGGTTGTTCATAGGCTCACTCAATATGCTCATTTCCATGCTATTTCTTCAAAGTGCAAGGCTCCACAAGTTGCTGATCTGTTCTTTAGAAAAAAATTTAGACTTCATGGGCTTCCAAGGAACATTGCAAGTGACATAGCCAACAGATTTATCAGCTTCTTTTGGTGAGAACTTTTTTGTTTGATAGGAAAGGAATTGAACCCAAGCACTAGCTATCATCCAACAACTGATAGGCAAATGGAAATTACGAATAAATGGATAGAAGGTTACTTGAGAAATTATGTTGAAAGGCAGAAAACAACATGGATCAAGTGCTTGCACCTTGGGGACTATTGCCAAAATTTCACCCATCACATGCTAATAAGTATGACTCCTTTCAAGGCATTGTATGGGTATGATGCTATTTCATTCACAGATTTGATTCTTTCAAATAATAAAGTGTTGGGGGCTAAATAGTTACTTCAAAGCACTCGAAGAAAACCTACAACATTCCCAAAACCAGCAAAATTTGTATATTTATCACCACTGAACTAAGAGGCTTTTCGAGGTGGGAGACGTATTTTTAGAATGCATCCTTATACATAGTCTTCACTTAAATGAAATGGTGCTGAGAAGTTAAAGCCATGATTTTATACACTGAATAAGGTTGCATATGAGCTGGAACTTCCAAAGAATATCAAGATTCATAATATTTTCATGTGTCATACTTCAAGAAGGCTCTTGGACAGCAAGTCTCCACTTCACTAGAGATGCCACCAATTGGACGATGAGAGGAAATTGATTATAGAACCCAAAGCAATATTGTACATGAGAGCTAGTAGGAGATTAGAGTAGGTTAGCCAAGAGAGAGACTTGATCAAATTGTTGTTATGATGCTATTGAAGTAGTGTATAATTCATTGTTGGTTCATCATGGTAAATTACTTAATATTGCTTTGAAGTGTTGCATGGCTTCTTCAATCTTTTACTTGGAGTAGTTTTTGTTTCATGTTGTTAGAAGTAGCTTAGTTGGATGAAAGCAATTGTGGATGTTTGCTTGTTTGACTCGAATAAAACCTAGGCCACTAGCCCTCTTGCTGATTGTAAAGGGTGTCTTGTGTGGTAAGCTAATGATTGCTCTTAACTTCAATTGATATTCAATCTTTAGTTTGCATCCATTGATGGGATTGGAGAGGAGATATTGATTTGAAAACCATTCGAGTATTCCCTAGAAGCTTGCACAAGATGAAGTTGAGGTCGCTGATAAGATTTCACATGGTAGAGTCCAAGTCCATCCATGATTTCTTGCATTTATAGTTAGAGGTAGAAGTAGCAGTGAAAGTTAAGTTTAAGTTTAAGTTTAAGTGGAAATTGGAAAAGCAAAACTATATTTTTTTCATTGCACATTGTCAAGCCAAATCTTTAGAAGTGCAAGTAAATTGATATCCATTGAATGAATAGCAAAGTCCCCCTAAGTGATTACCAGCAAATCACATTATTTCACTAAGCAAGTGTCCACAATAGAAAGAACCTTGAAGTCATTTCATGATCTTACGTTGCAAGCTTAGCATCAGAGATGACCTTATATCAAGAGAGGATTGAATGTTTGGTGTTTCATCCTGAAACATTGAGTATTTGATTTTGCATGTTGTAGTGGAACAAACTCACATCAACATGACCTCCTTGTTTACCCGCTGGTGTAACCTAGTTTACTGATGCATAGACGTTATAGGAAATACAAATATATAATAACAGAGTCTTTATTGATCATTCATAACTTGAGTACATTTACAATAGCCACAAGACAATGATGTCTTCAACGAGCAAGTACAATGTTTATATAAAACCCGAAGTGGTGCGACCAAACATCATCACCTGTTCCCAACCAATGGTAGTAACTAAGTACCAGATCAGGCTGTCTCATATCCTTACCTATATCAACCACCAACTGTACTGTAGGAGAAGATGACAATATCTTTGTAGCTTGTACTGAATGCATGGATGAAGCTCCCTCCTGACTATCCTGCGGTAAAATCTTTGTATCTCCACCCTGTACTGAATAATTGTCCACTGTCTATGTCCCTATCTCCCTAGTTGATCAAGAACTATGAATAGGAGTAGGTGTGGCGGACCTATGACTTTTGCTTCCAGATTCTCTACTGATGGTCCTCTCACTTGATGTTTGTAATGCCCTTTTCACATTACCCCCTTCCTTTGAAGTTTGTCATGTATCATGAATGCGCAGTCTTTAAGTGCTAGTAGTTCCTTCATCGCCTCTGGAAGAAGAATCCCCATTCTACATCTTTGCATAAGTGAAAGTAACACCCTGTTTCATCAGTCTCTTCATTTGTTTATCTACTCATGCCCTTGATTTGTCCATGACCGCTCTCATTAAGATCCCCAAATCTAAGAGTTCTCCCCTTTGTGACCAGATAGGTGGCTCAATTGACTTGCCCTTCTCATACTCATAATTAGGATGGATAATGTGCCCATCATCTTTGACTTGATTAGGAATACAGAATACACCACATTTTCTCATGAAATCTACTGTCATCCTAGACCACATCTTCCTTCTCACAGCCTCTTCATCCATAAGATTCATCCAATAATATTCTATGTCTACATTGTGCTTGTATATCAGGCCCTTGTAGATTTGGATCTTCCGGAATGGATCAAAGTCCTTTCTTGCCTTGTATGTTCCTAGCTGGTAGAACTGTATCTCTGCACTAGTTGTCCTTGTTGCCTATAATGAAGGGCAAGACTCAAGCATTTTCCCCAAAGTGATGGAGGAAGGCATTCCCTGTCTGTGCTTCTTCTGCATGAGATCAAACTCTAAAAGTTGTCTAGCCACCTCCAACAAAACCATCTTGTATGTTGGGTACCTGGGAGGTTTATATGGTTCTGAGGAAAATCCCTGGATCCTGATATAAGTGAAAGTGGGGAATTGGATATACCAATTTCCATACTGCTCAATCAATGCCATAGCATCATTGGATAATCTTCTATGTGTGTGTAATGTTCATGGTGAAGACATCATTGATCCTCCTGTAACTCGCCTTCTCATGTAGTTGCAACTTTGGATAACATTCATACACCTTAAATTGATCCCTTCCATTCCCAATTACTCCCTTGCATATGAGGCATGTATACTCTATATTTCTCGCCAATAGGTAGATTACATAGTAACTCATGTAAAAATGCTTTGCTTTCTTTGAGTCTCTCAACTGTGCATCTATGTTGTCACTTATTATCTTTGCCCAATTTATCATCACTCCTATGACTATCTCCTCTATGAAGTAGAACATCCAGGTATTGAAGAAAGCTCCCTTAAGTGTTCCCATGACCCTGTTTAGTATGAAGATTAAGTCACTATATTCATCCTTGAAGCCCTCACTCATCAGGTTCTTTGGTAACTTGGAATAATGCTTCCTTGGCTCACTTATCCAAATCTTATTGATAATGTCCATAAAAGTGTTAGGTCTTTGGTTATAAAATGCCTTAGCTTGCTCCTTAGTTCGGATCTGCATCTTGGGATAGTAGGGAATCCCAAATGTCTCTCATTGCCTTATTCAAAAATGCAAATACCTTTCCTCAAGTCCTGATTGTTCTAGTGTTTGGATCATAGTTCCTCGCACACTCCACCATGAGTTCACTGTATTGTATGGCTGAAGGGAATCCTGCTGTCTGGTAAAGTCCACTTCTCATTGTACTCACTGCTATCTTTGAAGGCATATGATCTTTATATCTGTACATTCTCCTACTTAGCATTTTCATATCAATGTGTTCCATATTCGTGTCTGTAATCTTTCCCCATTTGGATGGCATTGAGGACTCCAGATAAAAGCCTTTGGATAATTTCTTGATCAACACTATCCTTGCTACAAACCCCTTAGGCTCTGCCATCCCTTCCCTTTGATGATTCGTCTTAAAATTTAGTGTTTCTTGCACAAGAATGGGCCTTTAAAACTCAGCAATGGTCCTTAGGATGATTTTTAAAGTTGGCAAATTATGGGAATTTTCTCCAAAATCGCCAATTTTAGAGTCCTCAGATTTTCAACCTGCAACCTCGTCTTGCCGACCTTAGAATGACCTTGGAGGATACTTGGAATGATGCCAAAAGGTCTGCAACATAGCTAGGATTAGATTGCAAACAAAGACAAACCCAGATTTACATGGAAAAAATATGATTTTCTGACATAGTCCTCAGACTTTCATTCTTAGCACTCTTACCTCAATGCCCCAGTGACTGAAAACAATTGGAAAAGGTGGCCATTTGGTCAATGAACGTTCTGCAAACAAGTTTGGGCAGATTAGACACTTAAATTATTTTTAATGAATTTCTAAAGAAAATAGCCCATCTTGAGGAGTTTTCAGATCTGGGCCTGTATATACCTCTGCTTCAGCTTTGGAGTGATTGCAAATGGTGTTAAAAGATAGGGAATTGATCTAGAAACAAGTCCTAGAAGCCTTGGGCCCTAAACGAATTTCATGGATTTTTCAACAAAAATCGTCCCACTCCATGGAGATCTGCAGACTGGTCTGTATATACCCTACTGATCAGTCCCCTAGTGTCTCCTAAAGCTAAAAAAATGTCTCCTTATGGTCTGCAATCATTGAGGGATTGAATTAGAAGTTGGAGCAAACACCTCAATTTTGGCAAGAAATCGCTTTAATGGAGGATTGCTTCAGAGTTTAACCTTGCACATATGACTTACCTCAGGGTTGCAGTTATATCAGACCTCCCAACATCCAATTTCCAGCTACCATAAGCTAGATCGATCCCTTAGCCACCTTTTCTCTTATTTCAGCCACCTTGCTTTTGTCTCTCATAAATCTTCATGGCTTTTTACTACAGCTGATAGATAAATCTTCATGGCTTTTTACTACAGCTGATAGCCTTTTCAAGATGCCTTAGCCTCTTGTTTACCTCCCACAAGCAATGTGAGATAAAAGTTCAATGCCCTTCTAGAAGCTTCCAAACTTCACTTCATTAATTTCCCCATATATTAATCAATTAATAAAATAATGCCTTTATGGGGAAAATTAAAATCGATCCATATAAGGATCCCTCAAAATTTGGCTAAGTCCACAAATATCAATTCCAACATGCCATTTGTATCCATTCACTAACTCCATCCTTCCAATGTGCAGGGGAAAATCAACTAGGGTAAGGACAAGCATTTTCCCATACTTGTAAAAAATTCATTCATCTCTTGTTGTCAAAGGGAAATTCGACCCATGTAAGGATAATCTCCATACTTAGAATTTTTTTTATCTTCCATCATTATCCTCAAGGAAAAANCCACAAATATCAATTCCAACATGCCATTTGTATCCATTCACTAACTCCATCCTTCCAATGTGCAGGGGAAAATCAACTAGGGTAAGGACAAGCATTTTCCCATACTCGTAAAAAATTCATTCATCTCTTGTTGTCAAAGGGAAATTCGACCCATGTAAGGATAATCTCCATACTTAGAATTTTTTTTATCTTCCATCATTATCCTCAAGGAAAAAACGACCCTAGTGTGGACACTTCCAATACTTAGCAAATTTCTTCTTCTTTGCCTTCAAGGGGGAAATTTGACCCTAGTATGGACATCTTTGAGACTTCAATTTTTTTCGCAAGTTAGCTCTCAAAGGGAAATTCGACCTTGGTCTGGTTGATTCTTATACTTAGAACAAAATTTGCTCTCCATACTTCTCTTGAGGGAAAAAACACCCATGTCAAGACATCTCCAACACTTGGGAAAAATTCGCATTCATTAACTACTTCCAAGGGAAAATCAACCTCTATCTGGACAAATTTGGCACTTAGAAATTTTTTGGAATTCATACTTGCCACATAGGGGAAAATCGACCCGTCTGGACAAATTCCAGATTTAGAAAATTTTAAACATTCCATACTCAATTCAAGGGGAAAATCGATCTTAGTTTGGGCAACTTCTAGAATTAAGAAAATTTTAAAGCAAATATCATCCAAAGTGGTGAAAATTCATTGTATGCTTGGCTTTTGTCCCCAACACTTCGAAATTTTCAGGAAAAGACAAATGTGAAGGGAAATTCATGTTGAGTCCGGATTTTGATCAAAATATGAAGGGAAATTCATGTTAAGTCCAGATTTTTGATCAAAATATGAAAGGAAATTCATGTTAAGTCCAGATTTTTTGTATTTTTATAAAGAAAAATTGTTTTTCCTTAGGATTTTGGCCATTTTAAGCGTGGAAAATCAATTTTCATAAGGACTATGTTAGTAAACAGATTGTTCTTTTCAAGTTAACTCTAAAATACCCAAAAATGCTTCAGAACAATCGAATATAACAATTGGAAAATTGTTACTGAAGAAACTAATTTCCCTTTGAATTTAAAGGTACCCTTATATGAATGATTTTCAGTGAATTTTGCTCTTTCCTAATCTAACAGGGGTATGTTCTTAACCTGAGAACAGAAGAGGCAAACCGAGCTAATCCTAGGCAGGAAATAGCTCAGGCAGGACGAATTCCACTCTAAATCTAGCCAACCCTGAGATTTCATCAATCAGATTAACTCCCAAAATTGGTAATGCATGAACTTCTACTGAAAATGCAGATGCAAGACTAAAAACTAATGATGAAACAAAAATGAATCGATCTATATCATAAGAACGTTTCCCAAACTTAAGATAATAACTAATTTCCCCTTTTGCTAATTGTATCAAATCATAATACAAAGCTCTGGTTCGAACACAGATTATAAATCCAACTTCAAAGAAATATCCGAATTCAACAGAAAGATAAGTGCAATGCAGATGGAACAGATAAAACAATGGTATTCAGACATACAAATTTGACTCAGCAAAATGCTATCTTTCACACCAAAATTTAGCCGACCTTTGTATTAATTTTGGAAATAGTACATAGAGTCCCAGATTGGGCCGTTACAAGAAAGGGGGAGAACTGAAACAATTCAACTTCCCCAACTAGAAATGATAACTGAAAGATTTATCGGTTACAAAGTATCAAAAATAGCACAAGGGGGAATCTATTTAAGCTTCAGTTTCCTTCCCCTTGTCTAATTTAGCCCTATAGGCTGTAACAGCTGTAATGACTCGAATGAGTTCTTCATGCCTGTTGACGTGGACGTTAGTGTATCGAATGAGCCACCTGGAATGTTCCTTGGCGAGAATCTTAATGGCATCAGTCCGATCTTTCAATTCCTCCATCGCTCTGAAAATGCATCCACTCAATTGCTGGAGTTCTGGTATTTTGTCTAGATGAGAGGCAAAATCTTCTGTCAGTTTATGCAAATAACCGGAAAATGAATTCTGCATATTAGCTACTCCGATTATTGCTTTGCCCTGACCACTGGTCTGTGATTCTGTATGAAGCCCTAAGAGGAGTTTGAAATCTTTGCTCTACTCTTCTTTGATCTTGACATCTATCTGTTGCAATCCTGTTGCGGCCTGGATGATCATTTCGATCTTAAACTATAGGCTCTGAAGCCATTCGATCAAAGGCTCCGTTCCTTTCTGTAAAATCTTAGCTTTTAGAGCTTCTTTAGTCTTCATCTGTACTGCCACATGCAGCATAACTATACATTCCTGGCACTTCACCCTCTCTGACGTGAGAGTCTGTAGGTTTGTAGCAATGTTATTGCTCTCTACCTCCAACCTTAGCAAGGTGTTACCTAGTTTCTCAACCACTACTAGTCCCTCAGACTCGAGCCTCTCAATCCACCGTTTACCAATCTGCCCATAATGTCGGTCTTCTTGCAACTTAGCCAGAATGGCTTGGTTCTTAGCAGCACTGGGGTCAAAGGTGGTTTGGGTGCTGGGAACGCTTTCGATCGGAGTGAGGAGTTGCCTGATGAAGTTGGTCAGCTCAGCCACTTCTGCCTTAAGTTGAACTTTGGCAGTCTTGAGCTCCTCGAGCTCTTCTTCTATCACTACATTGGTAGATTTCCACCAATCCACCTTGGTGTCATGACAAACCAAGTCCATATCAAATGACTGCAACTGAAAGTCTGAAGCAGTCATATCCTCGAATTTACCCTCCTTAGTTGGTTTGGCCACTTCCATGGTGAAGTGCCCAGTCTCAGGATCACGACCCAGGGTAGACATTGTCTTCGCTTTCTTCTGTTTTCTCATAGCGGCTTTGGGCTGAAAGGATCGTGACAGAGTGTCTTTGCTGGAAGCCCTTCTTCCGCCCTTTTTCTCTTGCGTTCCAGAGTATGTTCTATCCATGACTCTGCACTAGTAACTTTGTTGGCAGAAACCAACTCCTCAATGAACAATTTCCTGATGACTGGAGGTGTAGCCTTTGGTCTTGAAGCGAATGGGTATACTGAAGTAGGAGAAGAGGATACCAATTTGGCTACTAAAGCGACCTTCTGTTTCTTCCTGGCCTCTCCTTATGATTCTGTGGTTGAAGGAGTACCTTCACCTACTTCCACTATGACAGGAGACCCTCTCCTGGAAGAATCCTGGGTCAGAGTGTCAACCGGTACATCTACTGTGACTGCTTTTACAGACCGCTCTGGTTCTGCATCCTTGGTGAGCTCCTTTGTTGTTCCAATATTTGGGAGTGGACCTTCTCCACAAGTCTTCTCCAATGTGATTGTTTTCTCAGGAGGTTCATCACCTCCTCTCGCCAGCTGGGTTGATCCTTTAGCAACGGTTGGAATTGTTACCGACAAAGTGGTTGCAGTACCAGCAGTGTCCTTTGTCAGGGTTCACTGAGTAGGAGGCTTCCTTTCTGATCTTTTCCTTCGACCTGCAGTCCATTCGACCCATTGTTCTGTTCTTTTGTAGATACCCCCCATTAGAGTCGGCAAGTCGCTAATGGCTTGGTCCAGCATGGGTTCAAAACTGACAGGGGTGAGCTTTATCTCCTCTAGATATGTATCATCATACATATGATTGCCATCATCTTCTAGCCCCTCTACTGCAATGTTAACATTGAACCTCTTGATTTGTTCAATAGTTAACCTAGCGTAGAATCTCTCTCTGCTTTCCGAATCATCCTTACAATTAGCCCAGTAGTCTTCAATATCCTGTACATGATGAATTGCACGACTCATTTGCAATACATCCCTGGCATAGTTCACTGGGTCATATTGCGTTCTCAAGACATCGTAGGTTTCCAAAGAAAACCTCTTTGAGAATGTCTTGAGAACATTCTTCGCCTCTGACCGGGACGCGCAGCTGTAAGCTCCGATGGTCATGGGGAAGTCGTATCCCTTCTTCTTAGCCTCAGCACAGAGTAAGTTCACTTGGAGTGCTTGCCTCATTACTTCGATCAGCACGATTATATCAGTAGGATACCTGGGCAGCTTCAAAGGGAAATCATCAAAACCTGCAAGACAAAGATATGAGAAACCTCTAAATTGAATGAAATAGCATCCAAATTGGCTGATGAAAGCCATGGCTTCAGGGGAGAATCTCCTTTCTGGACAGCCTTGTAACTCCCTGCACAATCTCATTGTAAATGCATCATTTACCCGAAGATACTCAGCATAACTGTTATGTAATTGCAAAGAGGGGAAAAATTCATAACTCTTGACATCATCAGGAAATTCCTCTAATCTGGGAAGACTTGGCCAAATTTGGAGTGTAGCCAGAATATATATGAGGAGTAAAGACAAGTAAAATTCATTCTGGCGTTTAGCTCTATCTAGGGCCTCTGAGAGATTTTCACTTACCATAAGCGCCCAATCAATGAAGTGATGTTGGGAACAGATTACCTGAACAAGGAAGAAGTGATAATCAACAAAATTGAGTGCCTCACTCTCACCTCTGATCCTGTGGAGTAACACCAGAATGTCAACGATCTCCAGCTTCAGATTAGTGTCGTATAATGTCTTCGGCAGCTTCCCTTTGGCGCTCTGGGGTTCTTGAAACCATGCTTTCATTATCTCTTTCTTCCAAACTGACTT
This sequence comes from Thuja plicata, assembly GCA_018584345.1. NCBI lineage: Eukaryota > Viridiplantae > Streptophyta > Pinopsida > Cupressales > Cupressaceae > Thuja > Thuja plicata. The sequence goes on along the minus strand of MU226962.1, from coordinate 83,686 downwards.
TTTGGCAATATATTCAGTCACCGCTCGACTGTATGTCATTTCTGAATACTCAGCTTGCTCTGGGATGCGAAGCGAGTTTTGGACCGATTCCCTGTCAATAGATAACAGCACCGTATCATTAGGCAAGAGAATTTGCTTGGTATCTGGGTTGTATCGAGCGATGCATTCCCAGATCAATTCTAGGGCTTGAACAGCCACGGGAAAACCAGCGGCCTCAACTAATTCGCTCTCCTTCAACTTCTCCGTAATAGGATGTATCTGATCCACTTTTAATCTGTTCTGGAAGTTCTGCATGTCAAAGAACTTCAGAGATGTATCCGAAATCTTATGCCATTCAAAAGTAATGTCATTCATTCCATCGAGTCCCATGAATCTGGAAGCCATGCTTCTGATGATTCGTATTTGGAAATTAGAAGTATCTCTTAGGGATGCGGGAGCAAGGACTAGCTAAAATATGAGACTTTGAATTCAAAACAATTTGGTGAACAAATGGCAGCTCTCGTTCGCAACTTTCAACTGATTTTATAACTTTTGAATTCTTACCGTTTAACGGCCGACTTCCCGCACCACACGAATGAAAAGACCCTAACATTAATGAAAAGCCCATTAAGAAGTAAAACAGATTTATTTGAATTAATTACCTTGCTTTTACGAGCCGTTAAGAAATGTCTTTTCACTTTTAGTAACCGCAACGGTAACTTTTCTGAGGTAGCGGAAAATCACTTTTCCGCTT
>MU226962.1:1878-20395 GCA_018584345.1 Thuja plicata | reverse complement strand
TTGCTTTGTATATGTTTTTCCGCCATTAATAGATAGAAGCCGTATCCATTCGGCCAACAGCCTCCGCCGCTGGTTCGTTAAATAGATAGACTATTGTCTTTAAAAGAATGTATGTTAAACAGCTCAATAAGAACTGCAGTGGCAGAAGACACTCAGCTAAAACGACCAAGGTATTCAAATGACAACTGCAAAGGAAACGTAGCAGAGTTACGAGAATATGATGTTGTCATTCCATTAGAATATAAATAAGAGGACTGGAACCATGAATCCAGCAACATGTGAGTACAAGTTACAACCTTCATCGTTGTGCCAAAAACAACCAGGTAAAAGAACAAAGGTCATGGAGTGACAAAATAATAAGGAAATGTAACAGAGTTAAAAGAAGGTGATATTGTAGGTCCATGACAATTTTTACTTAAGAATTAAGGGAACCATGAAGCCAGCAAGTAAGACATAGTTATAGGCTTTGTGGGTGAACCAAATAGCCAACGAATACCTCTAAAATTGGTGACAGGTATTAAATCACTAAAACAGAGGCAGCCCACAATGAAGATTTGTAACCTCCCACAGAGAGAGATCTCAATACTCTAGATTATAAAATAATTCAACATATTTGTTAAAGGAATCCTACTTCGTATCTGAACATTGTTCCAAATGAATCTTCAGCACTGGAAAAGCTGCAACCAACGGTTCAATTCTAACCCAGCAAGAATCATCCTTGGGTTCAAGCTCTGCTTCTTTTACTCTAAACTCGCGATTGACAGATTCAGTAGAAAAATCATCTGAAACAAGTTGAGAACACTTGGTCTGGAACTTTTCACCACCATGTCTGCTACTGCCAACAAAATTAAAAGGCAATTCAATGAACAAAGAGCAGCAATTGACAACCAGAATCTGACACTAAAACATCCCACTCAGTCAAGGTCAATCCCTGTCATTGCCATTTGGAGTTTCAGTGAGATTTTAAATTTAGAGAATAACTAATTTTAAATTGTATTCCTAAGCAATGATGCTTATAACATCTAGCGAGGGCACGGTGGATTTGTAATTTTTATACCATACAGTTTTCTGGATGTGTAGGTATCAACTGAACCATAAACCTTCTCAGAAGTTTCCTCCTTCATTGACAATATATAACCACAGCTAATAAGCAAGAAAGGGCCTTCGTTGATGGTATTATTTAAATTGAACATGTATCTTAGTAATAACATTAATAAAAGGAACCATCTACCTTTGCAATGTGATGCCCTGCTACATCCTTATCCATTACCAGTACAAGTCTTCGGGCAACAGGTGCTTCTATCACTTGTTTAAATACTTCATCATTAGAATTCTGCAAAAAATACAATTCAATCGGAATCGCATATCAGCTGAAGATGCACTCTAAAGTTTGTCCCTTTTTATGTATGCTTAATTTATAATGCTAAAGGTTTGATTCAAACATGAATAGCACATAAAAATAGGGAAAAGAACAACAAAAGTAGAAATAAGAAGAGCCTCGTCCAAGCTGTAAGGATTTGCATCTTTATAAAAGTGAAAAACCCTATAATTCGAATATTGATAGAACTCTCAGTATCCTTTTGCCTTGAACCTACAAAAATATCCCCTCAGCTGACTACACTGAACTTGATCAAGATAAAAACAGGGCATTCTCAAGAATGTTAGAAAAATTGATGAGCTAGAATATTTTCTAAAATATAAATTTGGTAATGGGAAGAAGGGAATGTCGTTCTAAGGAACAGCAACAATATATAAGAAAATTTATGAGTCAAGAGCTATTATCTTGTCTTCTGTTAGGCTATAAAGAGACAATAGTGAGTAGCTCTTACCCCACTTAAATCCATAGAAAACGCAAAACATGGAAGAAACAGATAACAGTCAGAAAAATCCTTGGACCTGACCTTAATATATGCAAGAAATGAAAATAAAAATAATCTAGAAAACTCCTCTCAATGACATTATCCTTGGCCAATGATGGACCTATATTGACTGGACAAGAGTACTAGCATTATCTATTGAATCCCCTATTTTTTGAAAGTAATCAAAAACTAAAGATCTTAGATAATAGAAAAAAAAGAGCAATAAAATATGTATTATTACAAATGCTATTATGTGGCGTTGGTCAGGTATTTTGTTATTCAACTAAAGTAACCTTTATTACATGATAAAATAAACAGTAATATCCTATCATCACCCTGAAATGTTGACTTCAGTAGCATTCAATGTTTTTCTACATTTTTAAAACTTTATCTGATGAATTATTTTTGTAAAGATGTATGTCATTTGATAATTTCATGGAGACAAGCCAACTTCTTTATTGGTTGTGGGAGCAATTCCCTGATATAATGATTACACAGTTCCATGTGTTAGGTCCTGCTGTGAACTTTTCACACCATCGCCCCATTGCAAATGGTGACCCCCTCTTTTGCTTGGCAGTAGGAGCAGTTGTTGTAGTTGGCCTTAGTTTGGTGGCAATTTCGTCAATAGGCTAGATTCAAGCAACTCCAGGTGCAGGATTTGTCCAATTTAGAGTTGAACCATTAAGGGAAGAGAGTTGCTAGCTAGGCATAAGAACACTAGCCCTTTCGAGGATACAAGTTATGATCTTGGAAGAGATAAGAACCTGATTTGAAGTCCACGTTAAGATTTGATGAGAAAAGAGAAAGCTTGAAACCAAGGATTGTGAAAGTATCATGAGAATCAAGATGACGAAATGGGCAAAATCTGAGCATGAAAAAGTGGAAAAATGAGACTTTAACACTCAAATCTGAGATGAACATCTCTGAAAATCAGGAAAAGAGATGATAAAAGAGAAGTTTTAATCAAGCGAGGGGAAGTTTAAGTTTTCAAGTAAAAGGCCCCCAACACTTAGCATTTTTTGAAGCCTTGGAAAAATTCCAAGAGGTGGTCAGAATCCAACAACCCCTTGGAACTGGATTTCCAAGGATAGATCAGATTCCAACCTCCCCTTGGAATTCTTATTCCAAGCCCCCCTCCATTTCCGCCCTCAAACATGAAGAAAATTCTGACATATGCCTGATTTCCGCCCAAATTTAGGGGCTGTCCAAACAAGTTTAATCTCTCATGGAGGATGAAATTCAACTTTAAATAGGATGAGAAACCAAAATCAAGTTAGTAAGAAGACAAATCAAGTGAAGTTTGTGGAAATGGACAATCAGATTTCAAGTTTAAAGGGAGTCAACATCGGATCTCCTTAAAATTCAATCAGCATTTGGCTAAAATCAGCTAAGAAACATCAAAGTTGAGAGCAAGAAAGAAGGCAAAAATCATAAAGGATGAAGCAAGAAGTTTTCATTGGCAGACTTAGTATCAAAATGCAAGAATGGATTAATTCCAACACATGATTGAAATCCGACCAGGTGTTGGAACTCGAATTCCAACACTAGGTCGGAATCCAACCAGGTGTTGGAATTCCATTTCCAATTCATGCCTGAAATCCGCCCATCATTTGGATGAGAATAATTCGAACTTGGAGATGAAATTTTCTTCCAGAGTTGGTGAAATTAGTTGATTAAGTTGGCCTAGGGGAAGAAAAATCAATTTAAATTCAAATCAGATTGAAAAATAATGAAGTCAGCTAGCCTAAAGGAGGGAAAAATCAGAATTTCAAATCTTTATTTCCTCCCTAATTGGGTCAGCCTAAACTAAGGGTCACACCCCTTGACCATAGGTGCCTATAAAAGGAGGGTGGTGAAACCACCAAATCAAATTGATTCAAGCAATTAAAAAGGCAGAGCAGACCTTGAGAAGGCGAATTACTCCAGCAGATCTGATTTATGTAGCAATTTGGGAGCGAATTTCTTCAAGTAAAGGGCAGATTTTAGGAGCATCTTCAGATCTAGGAGCAAAAATCAGAAGTATAGGCTTGGAGAAGGTTGTTAGAAACCTCTTATCACCATCATAGTGGGGCAAATTTGCACAGATCTAGAATTGACAAGCCCAGATTTTTTTTGGCAGCCAACAAGGTAAGAATTAAAGGATGGGTTTGGGAGTGTAAATGTTGTCTTCTTTAGGAGAAATCGAAATTGACCAAGTTGGTGATCAAGTGATACAATCAAAGTCTTCATCTTTATCTACGAATTGTGAAGTATAAATCAGAATTTAGAAGTTGAAGATGCAATCTTTCATGTGTTATTAGGATCTATGTAGGATGTTTTGAATTTCATTTCTTAGTATTTAATTTTGAATATTTAGAAAAACTGTGAAATTCAATATGTAATGGGTGGTGTTGTATGCAGATTCAAGATGTTGGGAGTGAAGACTGGAAATTTGAAGAAGGATGGACAAGCATAAATGAAGCATGATGTCAAGGAGATGACACCGGAGACAAGCTTTACCTCAAAATGGAAGAAGATAAGCGATACGAACCTTGGACTAGTCAACATGGAAAGAGTTAGAGATCAAATGTTCAGAGGCGATCTATCAAAATTAGCGAAAAGAATGGTGATAAATGGGATAGTTCACGCAGCAGCCTTTCCTCCAGTGATGCAATGCACGGAATTGATGATAGAACGTGCCAAGAATTATGATCCACAAACAAGAACGATTAGCTATAGTCCACAAAAGAAGCTATTGGTATCACTCACGAAACGAGCAATAAGGGAACATTCTATATTCCACTTCACAAGATGGGCATCAGATCATGGTTACCCGGAGACCCGTCTCCCCTCTCCAGACGGGTCTCAGAGACGGAAACGCGTCTCGGAGATTTTTTCACGTCTCCGGAGTCTTCAAAAATGGCTGGAGACTTCATGGCAAAGTCTCCTGACGAATCCAAGTCTCCAATTCCAAAAAATGAAGTCTCCCGCCCGTCTCCTAATTTAAAATACAACATTAAGTCATTTTATCATTTTGACCTTTATTTTAAAGTTTTTTTTAGCAAGGCCATTTTAAATGATTTGAGTCATTTTGTTTTATAAGGAACAAACATTAGAAAGTTAATAGTTGAAGACCTTGACATGGATGATCTCAGGCTTGTGAGTAGATGATATTAGATAGATTTCTGATTTTTGTTTACAGTTTTGAGTTTTTTGTTTGCATATCAACGATTTAGCATCAAACTATATATTTTTGAATTTCAAATTTTAATTTGTAATGATAATCTCAGCGATTATTACTCTGATTTGATGATGATCATATGTGATATTCAGAAATCAGATATGACTATGAGATATGCAATCAGCAATGTGAGTTTTGAATTATTTGACTCTATATTAATATGACATTACTATTTAGTATTAGTCTCTGTCTCTTCTAACTTTTAATGTTCAATGTTCATACTTATAACTTTCCATTGTTCTTGTTTTCAAAGCACTATGTTATGAATCTATCATATTTCTTAAAAATTATTAAATTATATTATAAAAAAAATTGTCGTCTCCAAGAACCCATGTCTCCTATTTTTGAAAAATAGCTGTACCGGTACCGGTATCAGTACCAGAGACCTCCAAGTCTCCCCGTCTCCAAGTAACCTTGGGGCATCTACATGACTAAGGAGCAAGCTTTAAAGTATTATCATGACAAACATGATGCTTGTACTACGGTGATCAATAATAATTGGCTACTTGAACCAAGGAAGCACCACTCCAAGCTGCCAAAGTTGACTAAGTCTGATTTTTCGGAGGATTATGGTGATCTTATCATCATATTGAGCAGAGCTATGGGAAGCCCTCAAGGTGCAATCTTCGAGCCTTGGATGTTCTATTTCATGGACAAGATATCTACCAATGAGATGATGTTTGAATGGGCAAAGATAATTAGTGATAATCTTGATCTTCAATTAAAGATGCTAGAAAAGACAGACATTTTCCATGTTGGCATGTTGGCAATGATGTACAAGTATCTTGGAACCGGAAAGGGAGGATTCCTTATTTATGAATGTTATCCACAGCTACATCTTCACAAATACAAACATTTCAAGATATTCAACGATGCATTCGCCATGCGCATTGTGAAAACACTTCAAGAGGCCCCTCACAAGAGACTGTCCAATGACACTAAGAAGCTAGTCAAGAAGTATGGTTAGTGGTGTATTCAATTTCTGAAGTTCACATACATAAGGGTGTTGGGGAATTCATCGTGTCCCAAAAGGCTTCAAAGATATCCAACGAACAAACTTGTTGCAATGGAAGTAGCACAACAACTCCTCACATATGATAAAATGTAGAAGCATAAGCACAAGCAAGGAGTTACATTCCCACTTCATCTTGGGAATTTATTAGAAACGTGTCCATCACTTCAAGCAATTGAGGCAATGGAGAAAGAATTTGAGTACTATGCATTGGAATCCCATGGTACGAGAAGGAATTTTGATCCAAATAAGCAGATTAGGAAGGCTTATGGAAACAAGTACAAACATGTGACACACTAAGAAGATTATTGGGCAAATGCGGCTGATGATTTCAAGGTGAGAAAAAGAATGTTTTCAAGATTGACCCTTGAGATGATTAGAAAATACATGTGGCAACAAGATCAAGTTCCTGATCAGTTAGTGGATGACAACAACCTCATTAGAAAATATTTTGCAACAACGAAAGGTCAAGAATTAGAACCCATTGATTGGCTAGAAGATCATGATATTGATTTAAAGACTTTGATGATACCAGTAAATTACTGTGATGACAAGAATAGAATGGTGAACGGAGTAAACCTTGACCTGATTCAGTTTGCCGCTCTCTATATTCTAACCTGTAGTGACCTAGGGTAGTGTGTGCCCTGTAGTGACCCAGGGCAGAGTGTGTGGGTACACAAGGAATGCAATCATCCCAAGAGACGGAATTTTCAACACCACTGTACCCTGCAATGAAGGATTAAGTCAAACCCTCAAATTGTTTGCCGACTAGATAGGAGATCTTTCAGATCAGGAAAGGCTCTCTACACTTTTGTGCCTGTCGGAAATGTCCAAACACAAGCAAGGCTCCTAGATTCAGATGCCCCCTGATGGGGGATGCTAGACTGCTGCACTCTTAAACCTGATTTTAAGAGGAGTTTCATGGCCTAATTTGACTCTTCCTGCTTTTGCTGGCCTGATAAACCCTAGATGTGGGCATGAAGATGGTCATAGCTGGTCTTGCTTGCTGTAATGGACTGCACCTAGGGTTCTCCAAGCTCCTAAATAGCTATGTTTTAGTGATTCTTCATTCTCAGCACCTGAATCTGCTTTGAATATCTCAGGTGCAACCTTCATACAGGTTAGCTCGTCTTGCTTGCTGTAATGGACTGCACCTAGGGTTTTCCAAGCTCCTAAATAGCTATGTTTTAGTGATTCTTCATTCTCAGTACCTGAATCTGCTTTGAATATCTTGGACGCAGCCTTCATCAGGTGTATTCTGACCACTAAATGCTGTTCACAAGCGTTCAGTCCTGCACAGGGATGGCATATAATGGAATACAGGAATTGTAGAATATAGGTGAAAATGGTGATGAAGGTAAACAGCTAGCCTCCTCACACAAATAAGGGTTTTCATCCTGAAAGTGTAAACAGCTGATGAAACTGCCAAAAAGTTTCCAATATACCCTTCCAGTGACCCCCAAGGCATATAAATAGGTGTTGCAAAATAGGGTGAACAGGCCGGCTAACACCCAATTTTAGTTTTAAGACTTTGGTGCCACTTTTTTTAGAAATTTAAATTTGAGTTTACTATTTTTTTATATTTTCATAATTATTAATCATTATATACATTAATAGTGTTTAAAACAACTTTTGCAAAAGAACTGTTGCTTGTTTGCCCTAGGTGAAAAGGAAGATGACACAAATTCAATCCACAGCGAGAATAGAGCTCTTATGTGTGTAGAAATTTCAGAGGATGTTGATCCAAGGAATTTCAGAATTCAAAATAAATTAAAACCAAGCTAATTTTTAAATAGTAGTTCAGTCTGAACAAGGAGCATTTACTCCTATACTGATTAAACTTCATTTTAAAGTACTGACTCTGTGTTTTGTACTGTTTAGACATCATTTTAGAGTAGTAAGCTTGTAATCTGGATAATATGGTAATAAAAGCTGATTCAATGCCAATGGTAGTCACCTTGTATTAAAGAAACCAGCAACATTCCAATTGGAAAATCAGGAACATCTTAAAAGAGGCTTGGGTTGTATTGGCTTTGTCATTTGTGATTCCTCTGGTAAGGTGTTAAATTGTTAATAGAAGCAGCAAAGGAACTTCACCCCAGACAAATAGGTGTTGGCGCGCCACTTCTTGGCCCCCAAATTATCAAAGCTTTTAATATGGATAATATAGTAATCAAAGGTGATTGAATGGTCATATTCGATATGACCATTCAATATGTTTAAGAAACTGGCAATATTCGAATTGAAAAATCAGGAACATCATGAAGGAGGCTTGGTCATATTGGATATCATTTTGAATGTTACCATACAGCATTGTTTAAGAGACGGTAGTGTGGTGATTTTTATTTAACATTGGCATTGATCAACAGCATATGATAAAGGTGGTTGATGATATGTCAAGGTGGCCAAAGCTGCATATCTTAATTGGTAATGATTTATACCTTGCTTGTCATTAATTTCAAACATGGTGACAGCATTTTATGTGTTGTTATGAGTTCTAGGCATATACTTGCATTCATTATCACTTGAGCAAACTCTATTATAAGATAGGGTTGGTTATTCTAGACTCTTTTTCTCAAGGCTCTCTACAGTAGTGTTCAGTGCGTCATGGAGCCCTCTCTACTACTTCACTCTATTGTGAGACAGATGGCTTTCTGCAAAGGTAACTGTTTCGAGGCTAAAGAAGGTATTATTTTTTCAAGAAGACAAGGTGATGGACGCTATTTTGGATCTCCTACGGAAAGATTTTGTTGAAAGGGCCACCAGGCACCAAGTAAATTCCGAAGTTTCTTCAATGTTTGTCATTAATTTCAAACATGGTGACAGCAGTTTATGTGTTCCTATGATTTCTAGGCATATACTTGCATTCATTATCACTTGAGTGAACTCTATTGTAATATAGGGTTGGCTTTTCTAGACTCATTTTCATGGAGCCCTCTCTACTACTTCACTCTATTGGAAGACAGATGGCTTTCTGCAGAGAGATAACTGTCTTGAGGCTAAAGAAGGTATTCTTTTTTNTTTCTAGGCATATACTTGCATTCATTATCACTTGAGTGAACTCTATTGTGATATAGGGTTGGCTTTTCTAGACTCATTTTCATGGAGCCCTCTCTACTACTTCACTCTATTGGAAGACAGATGGCTTTCTGCAGAGAGATAACTGTCTTGAGGCTAAAGAAGGTATTCTTTTTTCAAGAAGAAAAGGTGATGGAGGCTACTGTGGAGGTTCTAGGGGAAGATTTTGTTGAAGGGGCCACCAAGCACCAAGTAAATTCCAAAATTTCTTCAATGTTTGTTGAAAATTTTCTATTGCTTACAAGTGATAAGGAGCTTTCCAATGCATTGGGTCATTCCTGTATTCGGGGAAAATTTAGGGCTGGCATAGATGAAGTGGTTGATAAAGTCTTAGTGAAGCATCTGGCATCTCTTTAAGTCACGGTTTTCAAATTCTGCAGCCTTGCTTCTGTCCGCTTGGTGAGCACCGAGAATCATTGAAAGGTGTTTGGAGTTGTTCATTCAAGGGGTGGTTGCTATATAGAAGTTTGTCAGCTCTAATAATGGGAGTTTGTCCAACGGGCTGGGTTTGAAACTTTGAATATGCTTGAGCTCCTCAGGGCAGAGAAATCCTATCCATGGTAGGATAGATTAAATGTTGCAAAAGCAAAGAAAGCGGCTAAGTTCCCAGTCAAATGGGCTGCACTGGTTAAAATGGAGGATGAATCTTATGGCACAGACTGCGGGGGTCCTTTATAGTTTCTTTGTGGGGTTTTTTCTATTAGTTTCTTGTGTCTCTAGAATTGATTGTGCTGGTATGTACACTCTGTTTCTAGTTCCCTTTTTATTTTGTAGTTGTTCAGGTATTGTCACCTCTGGTATACGCTCTTGGTACAGTCTCCTTGACTGGTCAGTACTTTTTTCAGCACTATGTGGTTAATCTTTGTGATCTTTATATATATATATATGTGCGTGTGTGTGTGTGTGTGTGTGGGAGAGGGCCATAACCCTCACTTCAACGATAAAAAAAATAGTAATTCTGTTTTTTGTACTGATTAATCCTCATTTTGTCTAGATTTTATACTGATTAAACTTCATTTTTAATTAATAATTATGATCTCTACAAAGGAAGCTCATCTAAAATAATGATGAAGATGAAAAAGAAAATTGAATTTTAGAAAAACAAATATACTCAGTAAATTTCAATTGTAAGTAGCACAGATAGTCTGAAGGTATGCATGAAATGTAAATTGTTTTTCTTCTACGTTCTTAAAACTTCTATAAATTTTCAGAACATAACAGAAAGAAACCCTGGAAAATAGTATTATTAAAAAAATATGATCCTAGTGTATCGAATTAAGAGAGACGAAATTTCGAATTACAATCCGTAAGAATAAAGAGAAATAATCACCTTACTTATGCACTGATGTAAATTGTTTCCATCTTCCAAGTAGAGGCCGACAGCATAGGCACGAGCTTTCGCGAATTTACACTGTCAGATACACAATGTATACCTTGGATTCCAAGATTTGAAGAGCATAAAAATTAAGAGAAGAAATTGTTCTCAATTACCTGTCCAAGCATGCAGCGGACGGCTGTTCCGAGTAGTACATAATCTTCTTTAAAGTGAGGGAATTCGATTCCAGTGAAGGGTTCCTTCACTGTTTCGGTCTGCTGTTTTACTGGAGGCTCNAATTTACACTGTCAGATACACAATGTATACCTTGGATTCCAAGATTTGAAGAGCATAAAAATTAAGAGAAGAAATTGTTCTCAATTACCTGTCCAAGCATGCAGCGGACGGCTGTTCCGAGGAGTACATAATCTTCTTTAAAGTGAGGGAATTCGATTCCAGTGAAGGGTTCCTTCACTGTTTCGGTCTGCTGTTTTACTGGAGGCTCGCACGCACAGAAAGTAGTGTGTTTTTGAGAGAAAATGAGGGCCGCAGCTACCGAAAGCACAGGAATGGCTCTCTTTGATATCGCCATCTGCTGAAACCGAAAAAAAGTGTGTTTCTTCTTGCTTTTAAGAGCAAATTTCCATATGAGGAATGATGAATGAAAACGGTAAAAAAACAGAAGGCATGGGATATAAATTTCAGCGGCAGGAAAACGGTAAGATTATTATAGCATTGAAATCAAATTTGAACAACGGATTTTTATGTTTTTTTTAAATATCGTAGTGGTCATTAAAATTAGGTTTAGGGTGTGGTTCTATGAGGGTCTATTAAGTCAAAAAAAAATATTGTTGTACAAGATTAAACTAATCTTTTCTTCAAAAGTAGTAGCTGCAAATTTTTTAGGACGTCCCTTTTCATAAGACCGCACTCCTAATGAATACGTATATGATATTTAATTTATTTAATTAATAATATATTTTCATATCAAAATAGGGAAATATAGTATGTTAATTTATAATAAAAAATGAGTATAGAATCATAATTTAAAATTTGAAATGAGAGTCCACATACCAAATAAGAATAGTCATATTATTATTATACACTTAAAGCAATATTAAAAAGAAGATGAGGGTAAAGTCTCTATCAAAGTGATTATTTCAATTATTCAAGAGTAGTAGTGAAAACAATGGATATTGGAAGAGTTGTTTGCCACCTTGTGCAAGTTGAGATTACCTTTATCATGCTCAAAAGCTCAACATTGCCCACATGTCTCAAGGGGATAGCCACCTCTTGTATATTGAGATTATCAATGAGAATTGCATCTAAAATGAACATTATAACTATGACAACATCCACATGGAGAGGAAGAATCCCTAGAGACAAGTGATGGTAGCACGCGACAATTGATTAGCCCAATGTTATATAAGTGTTTACAAATGGGTAACCTCCAAAGCAACTTTGATTAACCTAGAATTAGATATATAACATATCATTCAAAAGTATGTGTGAACATATGTGGTAGCATTTGATTGTCTCCACTATGCACAATAGAGTGGTGCAGACAATTAAATGCACACTCTTAATGGGGCAACTAATCCCATATTAAGTAACTCATTGACATAGAAAGGCTCATTAAGTATTGATTCTTGGATGATGTTGGCACTGCATGTATAGTTGAGGACTTCCTAAGCCACATATTAATTGCATAAGGAAATCTAATCAAGTTCAATAGCAGGCAGAAATAAATACAATGCTAGAAAATAGAACCTATTTGCACAATAGTGGTTGTGGATAAGTGGCAAGTTAGTGTAATAGTGGTTGTAAGCAAAACTTGTCGGTCCCACTAAGAGGGGGGTGAATTAGACAAATCAAAACTTAAACACTTAATATTGAACTCACTAATTCACTCGGTAATACCTGAATACAATAAATAACCAATTCACCAAATAACTCAATAACATAAGCAACAATACATCTCATATATGTAAATCAATCATTCAAACTTAGCAACATCATATTAACTCATATAACTTCATATTTAACTCATTGACACAGGATTTAACGAGGCAACCCAATTTGGGAAAAACCTCTATGGGAATTAACCCACAATAAAAATGTACCCTTCTAAAGTACGCTCAGTTAAGAACTTATCATGTTAAAGATTACAAATACATTTGCTAAATGTGACCATGTTAGGGGATTTACCTCAAATCTATTAAGATCTTCACCCTGTTAGGAGTGGCCTTGTTAGAGGTCTTTAAACACTCTTTTGGAATGTCACCTAAGTCTAGGTTTTACAAATAGGACTGTCAAATCCACTCGGTTAAGAGATTTCTCTGTAACAAATATTAATAAGCAACAATAAAATTTGATCTATAAATATAGCAACTACCTTTTCTTGTATCAGATCATTTATGCTCAATTGAATATTGGCATCACATACTCCATTAATCTATTTCTCAGACTGTAGATTGTTCAATCTCTTTTTCTTTATTCTTGCTCGGTAAATGTTGTTCTTCAGCTTCTTCTTCTTCTCTGTTCAATTTGCCAGCAACATTTTACTTTGTGTATTTCTCATCCTTTATATAGACATACGTTTGCTTATTAATCTCCTTAATTTGATTTTCCTTCATTTGCGCTCATTCATTCGATCATCTTCTTCATATTTCACAACTCGGTAAACCATCTCACTTTTACCTCGAAACTTGTACTTTTCTTGGAACTCTCATAATTCTTTTTAACCTCTTGATCTTTGCCTTAGATCTTCCATTGAATTTTCTCGTTCATAGATCTTGTAACAAACTTCATTTAATTCATTTCCTCTTCCATCTCATCATTGCTTCGCATTAAATTCAATCTTATCCTCTTTTAATATTAGTATATTGTACTCGCTAAAATTTGCTTTGCAACTCAGTAACTAACTTCATTCACTGCTCGGTGTCTAACTCATCTTCAGTGTTCGGTGCTCAGTAAATGTAACCAACTCACATAACATTCTACCAACTGACTCAATCTAGCTCGGTAAAGTAACTCTTTCAGTCATAACTTTAATCTTTGCAGTTCCCGACTTGATCAATCAAATGTATCAATTTGATAACATCAAATATATAGTAGAAAACAACTATATCATCATTACTTCATCATTGTTTGATATGTATTTGTCACCCATTTAACCTCTCCTCTTAAGATATGGTAACACAATAAAAATAAATTAATCAATTGCTTGACATCAATGACAAAACAATTGTTAGTAATAACTGAGAGGGGGGGGTGAATCAGTGGCCTCAAAAATTAATCCTTAAATCAACCTTTAAAACTTATAACCACAAATTATGTCTCTAGTTATCTTCTGTCCTACAAGATGAATGCCTTGAAATACTTTTATCAATTTTCTACTTGTCGGATTGCTTCGTAAATCTCTCTTCTGTATGTTTATCGATAAGCAGTCAACTATTTACCAAAACACAGTAAATATGCAGAGTATACCGATCAATCTAGAATTGCATATGTGAAATGTAAAACAGTAAAGTAATTAAACATTAAACACATAACACATGGATTTTAATGTGGAAACCTTGTTAAGGGAAAAACCACTGGGACCGGTACCCCAAATTTTCACTCTTCTGAAGTGAGTCATGTTAAGAGCCAACCCTGTTAAAGGTTACAAACACATTGTTAGGAGTGACCTTGTTAGAGGATTTAAAAATAGTTTGTCACCTAGTATCTGACATCTAATCCTACCATCCTTGGTCAAACACTCACTTGGCCTGTCAATAGGTATCGGGCATATCCAATGCTACTTTTATGATCAAACCTTTTGATACTCCTTGGGATGTATCTCAATTGTAAAATACTTTTAAGTCCTACTCGGTTAAGAGACTTGATGCTTCAATGGTTAAACTGAAACATTAATGATTTGTTCATACATACAACTCAATTGCAGATTTTCAGATCTATTGTAAGTCCATTACCTCTCTGATCAATATAATCACTTTTACCTTTGCTCCACACTATTCTGCTCTGTGATGCTATCTCACTGTTCGTCGGTGTCTGCAGAATCTAGCTCTTTCTTTAGCTTGTTGATCAGGACTGAAAGAAGACTTTCTTCTCCTTCAGATTCTCTTTAGCATCTTTCCTCTATTCTCATGTTCAGCCCACACTTCGTAATGAATTGGGTTTGTCTCTATATAGACATGATTTCCCCTTTTCTTGGCTTTCTTGATTCTTGGCGTGTTCCACAATTCTCGCCAATAGATTTAAAACAAACTCCAGTTTTATCTCAAAGAGATCTTCTTTCCAACTGGACAAATCAGTTTTAAATCAATTACTTATCTCCGGTTTTATCTGGATGATTAAAACAATGATAAGTATCCATTGATTATATCTTTAGCTTCTTGACATCTAAGCATTTTGTCATTTTTTGAACTCTCTATTCTGTCAGACAACACTTCAGTTAGTCATCGGTGATAATTGATTTTTCCGTTGGTGTGACTTCAGTTGTCATTGGGATCTCCGTCCTTGTCTTCTCCGTCGGGCAACACTAAAATTCTTTCTGTCGGGTTACTCTGTGTTTTGCTTGTCAGACAACATTGTAACTCTTCTTGTCGGTAATGCTAAGCATTGGCTTATCGAGTAACACTGTGACTCTACTCTTTTACTCTGACCGTCGGTGTGCACTTTGTCGGTGTATGCATTCACTTAGTGAATACTTGACTTGTATGCATTACTGATAGCATAGCCTTGATTCATCGATTCTTTGAAGTCTTTGGCAGTATTTCCATGACCATACAGATTATATCAAGTTGACATCAATGACAATACAATACATTAACTGATTTAATGCCTTGCATGATCATCAACTTAACATCTTCAAACATTCAATCAGTTACATGTCATCAACAATAACTGATCTAACCATTTCTACAATCATGATACTCAGTATCACTCGGTCTTCATCATCTCCATCAGATATTCATCAGTTAATCAACAAAACTAAGTAATTGACTATGTTACAGTTGATCTTTGATTCTAACTACAAACTTCATTAATTGATTACATCAACTTAAGAAGTATGAACATAACAGTTTCTTCATAAAAATAGTAAGCAATCTAACTAATACTTAAATAAATGAAACTAACTACAAGAGGACTACACTACCTCAAGTGGTCCTTGCTTGAGGAGATATGGTCTCAAATGCACAACAACATTAACTCAGCACATCATCCAATCATTAATGTTATTCCCTTAAAATAGTACATCATAAATAGTAGCAATAACTTCTAGCTAATTAGAAATCTAGGCCAAATCTAAGTACAAAACAAATGCATTATTTGATCCCCCAACTTTTGGCAAAACTAGACTTTATAAATAGTCCAAAAGAGTGGATATAACTACATCTTAAATTCTACTAAAGACATAGGTTACACCTCCACAACATTAAGGGTGATTTCTTAGGAATGTGCAGAACTCATTACTAATGAAGTAATGGAACACAATATTATTACTTTGTGACCTCCTTCAAATCCTCCACGCATTAACTCTTTCAAGAAAAAGTTAGCAACGCTTCCAACAGTTAAGTTGGTCAACATCTTTTGACTTCTAAGTGAGCTATAGAGGCACCTTTTRGCATGGTTGTGGACTAGTCATTAATCCTTAAGTTGCAGGTAAGTCTAAATAAAGAAGCATATATTCACATTATACCATTCCTAACACTGTGATATTATAATAACCATGAACATTTGCATGGCATAAGCACTCACCATATATCATATATATACCGTAGCTAAGTGAAAGTATGGTCTAAGGCATAGTCTTTAAACACATAAAATTTTGATGAGAGTAAAGATAAATCAACCAAAATAGTACCAACTATAAGATTCATCACTCCCCCAACTACATTTTTGTTTTTCAGCAAGAAATCTAGTGTCTAAGATTAAAATATAACATTTCAGATCTATAATCTATGCATTCATCAATACCAATGACATGTTACATAGAGAAACCATTTTTTCCCTATAATCTCCTCTCATTGTTCTCTTTCCTTGGTAATGTTTTTCAGCTTCATTCCTAACTAGTAAGGAATGAGATACAGGAGGAATGGGGGATTAAACATAAGTGGGATCCATGCAACCCTATTATCCAATGAATCCTTAATATACCTAGTCTACATAAAATTTTGTGTGTTCGATTCACGTCAGGTTCACCAAAAATATACATAAAAGGAAAATGAGGAAATGGGAAACAATGCAATTAGGTGATTACTTCCTATATAATAGGAAAATGGGGAGAGCAATGCAACATATAATATACTAAGTGAATTACTTCCCCATTTCATGAGTAGCACATTAGGAAGGAAGAATATATCCAATAGGATCGAGAGGTGACTTAAGCTCTAATTGGAAATATCACCTATTCTTCACTAAAAATGTCATTGAAATAAAATGGGAATGATTATGTAATGTAATTAATCTATTAGAAAAGTCACTAAAAAGATGATTAAAATGAACTGATAAAAATTGATATTGAACTAAAACTAACAAAAATGGAAATAAGAAGACCAAACTAGCCTATACCATAAATTTCAGTAAAAAATGGTTAGGACAGGGCGAAAGTCAATCTATACCCAGGACTTTCAGATGAAGTTTTGACGAGATCTGTAATTCTTCTTGTACTGCCCAAAAAAGATCTGACGACTCTGTAACATGTTCCTGCACAAAGAAAAACAAGGAAAAAGATTGGGGAAAGGGACTTGCCTTAGTCATGTGAGTGTAAACCTGCAATTTACAAACCTGCATGAAATGTTAGTTTAACAAACTTTTAAATCGAATTCAAAAGATTTATACTATTTAATAAATTCAAAAATGAAAGCAAATCAAGAGTGTCTCATGGATCTCTAGCTAGAAGGACTAAATGAATGCTCTCAGCTGCAAAGCAATCCTAAAGTGACAACCTCTAGAACTATAATTATGATGAAAATGATGAGAAGATGAATCTAAGATGAAAATTGAGATAAATGCCATATTCTAAGAGCCCAGTTCTACTAAAATCTGGATGAATTTCAGTATTATGATGATGCTTATGTCCAATTTCAACCTTGCCTCCAAAGATAGTGGATGCCAATTGACTATAATCCTGATGCTCTATGTGAAAGTAGAGGTGAAGTGCTTGTGAATTCGTAATTTGTACATGTTTATGCCTCCCTATTTATAGGATTTCCCAAGGTGTAGGGGGTAAGTCGATAACCATGGTCAAAGTATGGTTCAGGTTAAGGGTGAGTGATGTATCCCCTTTGAGTGGACAAGATTGATTTATAAGATTGAGTGGTCAAGATAGCAAAGCCTTTCAGTGATCCATGTGCTCTCTTTTCTCTTTTCTCATTGGTTGATTAACTTTTCGTCATGTAGTGATGGGTGAGAGAAATTAGGATTTAATTAATTCCAAAGAATTAATTACTTTATTCATTTTTTATTTATTGAAGTAAACTTAATCAATTGGTGAACTAAGTAATTAAATGATTAATTCAATTACCTAGTTATTTGATTTATTGATTTTAATTAAATCAAAATAGCTTTTATTTGATTGATTTTTGCTTTGACTTGTGTTGACTAATTTTAGGTGTATACAAATGCCCCTCTTTGAATCAACGTGTGAAGTGCATTGGTTCAAAGAATACCCGATGTCTGATATGATGCTTGATTTTATGTATGATATGATGCCTGATTTGATGTCTGATATGATGCCAAGATGTATATTTTGATGATGTGATGTTAAAACCTTGATATAAATCCCCGATTTTGATTTTGAAGTTGATTTGAATGCCCCGTTGATGATTTTGAATTTTTTCAATGTTTAATACCTCCAATTTTGTAACCTTGCCCTGACTCCATTGATTTGACATTATGATGGTTGTATGCCGCCTCAAGAAATAAATCAAAATGTGAGTAAATAGTTTTGATGATTTGTGGATTTTTGAAAAAAAATTGAGTGCCAAATCCAATTTTGATGGGTTTCGCGATATGTAATTTGGAAT
>MU226961.1:146247-161470 GCA_018584345.1 Thuja plicata | reverse complement strand
TGCACATCACTTCTCATACATTTGACCATTCTTGGTGAAGAAGAAAAATATTCAAAAGAGTCTGAAAATGATATTGTAACATATTCACATTCTCCACCTTTGATAATATCATTTTTAAAAGAGATTTCAGCTTTCAAACCAGTATTGACAAAATCAGAATATTGATACAATTTTGAAAAAGTTATTGCATTTATTGATATCCAATGCGATCATCTTCAGGGGAAAATGCATAATTCAAATCAAAACTGAAATATCATGGACTTTCTTTACTCATAGGATCAATCCAATCTGAAACAACTTCATCATTCTTTGTGGCTATCAATTCTGAGAATTTTTCATCCAAATTTAAAACCTCAATGCTTGAATCAATTGTAGAAGAACACTTACATTTAGCCGGCACCAATAAATGATTAAATTTTATTTCATGACAAAGAAAAATATAGTTTAGCTCTTTATCTTCTTCATGGTGTTGCAACACTTCATTGGTCATTGAGATTCCCTGTACAAAATCTATTCTTGCAACCGCTTCTTCATCCACATTTTCAGACTTAAAAGAATTATTACCAAAACATGATTCAACCCTTTTATTAATACATAGTTCATCAAGAAGACCTAATGTCACATTTTCTTCAAAACAAAAAGATTCTAATATAGGATCTTCATCAAATTGTGCAGATGGAAAATCATCTTTGCATGTAACTTCTTCAAACTTGAAAGCTTCATATTCCATTTGCGTGCAAACCAAAGGATGATTTTCAAAAGAAACTTCATGTAAAGAATCATCACTATTTTCACCAAATCTGAAACTTTCAATATCAGGAGCAAAAGAAAGCATAGGAAAATATTCTTTTTCTACTTTGCTTACCATTTCTTTGCCATTGTCAAGAATCTCTTTGTTCATCAAAATTTATTCTTCCTAAAACTGGAATACTTCCTGCTCTCCAAGAACCAAGCGATTTGCAGATATGGTTTCTTTATTTGCATATTTTTCTTCATGCATATTTGCTGGAACAAATTTCCCTTTTCTTTTATCTTGGACATTAAAATATCTTTGGATCATGCATTTTATCATCAAGGCAGATTGATGATCTTCAGAGAAACTCAATCCTTTCTTTTCACCTTCAACAATACTCTCTTTAAAGGAAATCCAAAGGAATTGCATATTTGGATCACTTTCAACATCTATTTCTTCACTGGTAACTAGTTTTCATATTTGTTTCCTTAGCTGAATGTCGTGTTCACTCAAGACTAAAAAATTATAAGAAACAAGGTCATGTGGAACTTCTGAATCTTCATCATCATTCACCTTCAATTCTTCACTTAAATGCAACACCCTTTTTCATAATGCTACAACAACTTCATTTTTACTTCCAGTTCTTTAATTTTGTGATACCTGCCACAAACACTTCTCCATAATAGAACTAGTACATGATCTTCTTCAATGCTCAAATTCATTTTTATTCCTCGAGTGATACTTTCTCTAAAATAATTAAACAAATCACGCAATACTGGATCGTGAGTTTGATGAAGTTCTATAAAGGAAGGATCCAACCTCTTCCCTTTCACAACTTTGATAGGCATGGTCTTTTTCAATGAGAGTCGCCAATCTCTTGCAAGTAGAGATAATAATAGTTCTAAAAATGAAAGCACTGGACTCTTCAACCAAAAGTTATGAGAAACAAAATAGAGTCACCAATCTTTTGTAGAGATAATAATAATAAAACTAAGGAAACAATCTTCAGCACTAATCTTCTTTTTCACTTCCCCAGCAGAGTCACCAAAAATATGTTGGTAAACAAATTTTTCATTTTGAATTTAACTCTTAAATGCCCAAATCTGAAAGAAACGATCAGATACCAACAATTGGATAAACTATCATCAGGTTGATAGCTTTCCTTTGAATTGAAAGGTACAGCTCCCTTATGAATGTTATTCATTGAATTTTTATATTCCTAAAATAATTGGGTACATTCTTAACCTGAGAATGAAAGAGGAAAACCAAGCCAGCCCTAGACAGAACTAGCTCAAGCAGTGAAACCAATCTCAAACCTAGCCAACCTCGATAACCCACACATCTTATGAGTTCCCAGCATTGGTAATGCAGGATGAAAGAAAATAATGTAGATGAAATGTAGAAATGAAAGGAAGATTAAAAATCTTAATCTTTGCAACAGGAACAGATGAAAATACTTTGATTTACAACCCATTCACCATTTGACTCAAGATGCAAGAAAGTGCTCAAAACTGAATACAACAATGCACATATTTATTATAATAAAAAAAGTAATAACCAAATGTTCCAATTAAGAATAAAACCTCTCTTTGTATTGAACACAATAAATGCAATACTCTAATTTTATTTACTTGCAATCGTCTTCCAAATCAATTACAAAAATCAGAACCTAAAACCTCTAAATGCATGAAATGA
The DNA here is from genome assembly GCA_018584345.1 of Thuja plicata. Lineage (NCBI taxonomy): Eukaryota > Viridiplantae > Streptophyta > Pinopsida > Cupressales > Cupressaceae > Thuja > Thuja plicata. The sequence goes on along the minus strand of MU226961.1, from coordinate 159,042 downwards.
AATGCATAAAACAAAATTTTGTCTCCCTTCTACTCTAGCACTTTGACTATTTGCAGGAAAAGAAGAACACTTAATCCATCCCAAAATTTACAATAAGTACTATCCACATAGAAACTATTCAATTTCTCTCTCGGTGACTTTTCAGTTACTAAAACTAACTTTTCAGTTTCTTACTTATGACTTTTCACATTTTACCTCTTCATAGCTTTCGATCTTTTTTAGTTTCTCTTTCATATTTAAATCCATTTTAAATATTTCCTCAACTTTTCTTTTCATACAACATCAATTGAAACCTTTCAAATTGTAAATCTTAAAAATCATTTATAACGAGATTTATTTTGAGAGAAGACTTGCCATCTATCTCTATATCTTCGGATGCTTTCACTGACTCCACTATAACCCTAGTAACTACTATATGGCTGCCACAACAATTTGCAAATTCTTGACAAAAAGATGTAAGTGTAAGAAATCTCTTCATCGCAAATGACATTTGGAAAATAGTTTAACATCCACCATAGGGTCTTTTGACACTTGATCATTATTTTCAACTCCATAACCTTTTAATTTTTATTTATCATGAATAGTATTTTGATGACTCTTCATCTTATTCATATCACTCTGTATTAGTCTATCATTATTACAAGGGACTTCACCTATGGTCGAACTCATCTTGATCGGAACTGTTAGGTCCATTTGGGCTATAAAGTTGATGAAATTCACTCTATTGGGACTCCTCTATTTGGCTTCTTAACTCTGCCCTTTCTTCACTGAAATCAGTCATGGTGCTCTTGTATGATTCGAGAGATGTTCATATTGGTTATGAATCTACTACTCACCATTGCCAATGTGCATCCAATCAAATCTTCCTTCTTTCTATCACATTCAGCATCCAAGCCTTCCACTAATATTGGGTATCATGTTCATCATTACTACCCAAGTCGGCCTAGTGATGTTCTCGAGCGCTACCATTCACATATAGTCATTATCTGTAATGCAATATTTGAATGATGCTTGTAAGTGTCTTCTCATACCGAATCATTATCAGCACAAAACTCACTATCTTCTCTAGCTCATTTGGGGATTATGTGTTCTCATCGCGTATGCCTTTCAATAATCTCCATAGTTCCTTGTGACTTCTCAATTACCAGCTTTTGTAATGGTGTCTCTGTTACTAAGTTCATGCTAAGAGGTAGTTTGATGACTTATTCATTCATCGCATTCAGTCTTTCATTTGCCCCTTTATCATCTCATGATCTTTGAAATGTGAAATCTCCACTTCTTCCACATGGGCACATACAGGGTTATACTATGGACTCGGTTCTCTATCTCCATTAGGGGCTTCATATGCATGATCCACCACTACAGTCCAAGTATCATGGTATGGTCATTACTATTGGCGGCTCCCCTACATCGATGCTATACATTTCTTTTATGTTTTCACAACTGAATGCCTCTTCTACCACATGATATTGTGCATTCTTTACATATGTGTGTTTGCCAAGAAACTCATGGATGTATGATAGTACTCCTAAAAGCACAAAGTGATAAATTCTATTTGATACACATATGGATCTCGGGTAGCATTATGAGTGATTGATCTCCTCCATTAAAACAAATCCTTACTGAATGTATCTTCTACAGGCATCCATTAATTGAAAACCACACAAGAGATTTCTTATTGTATTCATCGAACCTGTTGATGTTTATAGCTTTGATTAGATAAAATGATCATGATATTATAAGAAAATAAATAAATAATATATTAATATATATAATAATGAATATTATTATTATATATATTAATATGCATACTTATAATATATCTCTTTATAATATTGAATCAAATAAATATCATATAAATTGATAATATCATTTATGTTAATATTACCGATTTGTATCGGTCAACACTTCTATATTATATCAGTCAACATAATATACCGATTTGTCTTGTAACTGACATAACATACCAATAGAGTATCAGTTATATTATGTATGGATAAAAGCACTATGATTAATATATTATCACCATGTGCTACTAATAATATCATCATTAGCAGTCAGTTATATTATGTAATGAATGTTGCTTATAATATTATCGTGTGTGTAATGAATAGGCACCGATCAGGTCCAAATTAATATGTGTTAATTACTTTTCTAAATCACCGATCATTTGCATATTAGTGGTCTTTTTGAACAACTGGTTATGAGTGAAGAGACATGATGGTATAGAGGCATGTCTCCATAAGGAGACATGTCTCTATACCACCTTGTCTTTCTTATAAGAGTTCATTCCATGATCAATAAGAGATAAGCATATACAACAAATAATGCGAGTCTTATTTATTCAATCTGCAGTTAATCGATATTAACATATTTATATATATCTATTATTATATCAGTAATAATATATATATCTTGTGATTAAATATATCACATATATTGAGGTTATATAAGAAAAATTAAAATTCACATATTTTGATCCAAAATTTAACATGGTATCAGAGAAATGTTCCTTTGTTAAAGCCTAACCGCTTGAAGGTAGATCCAATTAGATTGAAGGAAGATCAAGATCAAACTTTTGGAAATCTTGTACCTACAGAATGGAAAATGGATTGAGACTCGAAGACAGACTTGAAGGTGCCTCTGATTTTGAATCATGGAAACTTTGAATAATGTTGGTACTAATGAAAAATGATCTAAAGAAAATTATAGAAAATCCTTTTAAACCTGATGTAAAAGATGATCTGATTAAATGGGAAAAAGACAATACTAGAGCAATGGAATTATTATTGGATGGAGTGAAAAATCATCTACTACCTATCATTAAAAAATTAGATTCTGCTTATGACATGCTCAAAGCCCTGGAAAATATGTTTGAGATCAACAACACTAGCAAAATTCTTACCCTTAAAAACCAACTCTCTACTATTAAAATGAATAAAGGAGAGACTATCACCTCATAGTTTAAGAGGATAACCAAATTAAGGAATCAACTCTCTTCTATTGGTCACATATATGATAGTAATGAGTTAACTATGATAACTTTGAATGGGCTCCCTATTTCATGGGAAAGCTTTAGACAAGGAGTAAGTGCTCGCGCCAAACTCCCAAAATTTGATCGACTAAAAGCTTACCGTATTCAAGAAGAGTATAACCTAAAATCTAGAGGAATCATAGACTCCACTAAAGAAGATGTTTAGGCTCTTGTCACTAGTTCAGAAAGGAAAAAGGGAAAGAAGTCATATGATCAATAACCATTCAAGAAACCTAGAGACGCCTCTACAATGCAATGTTTTAGATGCGACAAATATGGTCACACTGCAAGAAAGTGTCCTGCCAGACTTAGAATGCAAGCTTCCCTTGCTGAAGTAAATACTTCAAATGTATGCTTAGAGAAATATGTATTTGTTAGTCCAAATCTTGATCTTTGTCCTTAATATTTCTTTTTCAGAGTCGCCTTGTTATTTTGTGTATCTCAAGCTGCCTAAGCCCTATTTTGTGTATCTCAAGCTGCCTAAGCCCTCATGTTTAAAATCCCAGTGAAATTTCTTCCCTATGTCCCATCCTTCCTCGTTAAAGAGAGAAAATTCTTTTGCTAACATATCTTTTGAACAGGTTTGAATAGGCTTGAAAACCTATGAACAACCTTGAACTTGTTCAAGGGCGTTCAAGGATGTTCAAGCTAGTTCATTTTCTTTATAACGTAGAAGCAGATGATTAGCATTTTTGCTAAAGGAAGGTTCTTTGTGATCATCAAATTATGGAACTATGGCCAGTCTAGGGTGGAAGATTATCGGTTAAATGTTTTGGCCCTTGGTATCAAAGTGTTGGCGGGATATTAAGGAACGGGCTTGAACGAAGGTTAACACATACGAACATCATTGAACTTGTTCAAGAGTGTTCAAGAGTGTTCAAGGATCTTTAAAAATGATAGGTGGCATAAAACAAGGACAGCCACCATCTTTTCAGGCATGGGTCCCACTCGGGTGAAACTTTTAATGAAGAGGTATTTTTGGTGGTGGCTAAATCATGTCTAATCTGTCAAATTAATGAGGAGTTCGTGCGACATAAAAGTTTGCACAAAGTGGCAGTAAATGATCGCGTGTGGGAACGGTCACTTCTCTTTTCGAGACATTATTGTCTTAATTATGGGTAATTAATTACTCATTCTAGATGTTTCCCTTAAAATCCCTCCTTGGCATTCATTTTTGAATTATTGTTGTTCTCTCTATGCACAAAGAAAGGAGGTAAGGGTTTTTCAGAGCTCCAATTGTAGAATTTTCCTCAAAGACTAAGGTAAGTCAGGCTGTCATCCTTCCAGTGTTTAAATTTAAAAGCTGGTGAATTTTTTTGGGGTTTCTATAGAAATTTGTAGTTTGTTCTTGCAAAATGAAGTCAACATTTCATTTCTTTGGGAATGTGTCTAGTTTAGTCTGTGAAAATTCTATCGTAAGCGACACGGACCTAGAAGGTTATGATATTGAAGGGATAGCTGATAGGCTTACTGCGTGTGGGGAAGAAAATGTCCCTTCTATGGAAATTTTGAGTAGTGGGTTATGTATAGCTGCATGTTTCCCTCCTGCCATGGTTTTCCCGGAGCTTGTTTATGAATGTATTAGACATTATGATCAGCGAACTGAGTCAATTCTTAACAGGAATGGCGAAGTGTTGATGGTCGTAAATAGAGGAATTGTTTCCTCAGCTTTTCAAATCCAAGAACGGACTTTCTCAACTTTTTCTCCCACCCAATCTCTAGTTAAATTCAAACCCAACGTTGATGCGAACCATAATTCCATGGCTAAGTATTGGTTAATAAATGCCCAAAGAGGAGGTTCTCGGTTGCCCAAGAAATTAAATAGAAATCACATGCACCCGCATATTAGTGATATCATGGTAATGTTGTACAGAGTTAGGGGGTCCCCTGAAGCTTCTTTGTTTGCAGATTGGTTATTCTGTTATGTAGAAATTATTTTAGAGGGAAAGAATAAGTTGGATTGGGCTGAGTTGGTTGCAAAATCCATGAGGGAACAGTTGAATAGTGCCAAACATACTGGTTGTAACTTTTATATGTCCTCTTATCTCATGTATTGTCTAGCATGTAGTAGAATATGGAATGGCATGATTCATGAGCCTTGGGTTGATGGCATGTGTGTGTTTGAATATTTTTATATGCTTTGTAAAGATAGTGTAATTCAAAATTACAAAAGAGTTCATGATACTTTTATGGGAAAACTTTGCTTTGAAATGTCTGGAGATTCGGCCAAGAGGATGAGCTCAAAAGCTCAACACTTTGTGACTAGGTTTGGGAGTTATTACATCCAATTCCCTAAGTTCTCTTATCTAAGGATTGGTAGTTTTGAAGATGCCCCTACCAAATTGCCTCAATATGCATTTGATTGTTTTATCTTTGCTGTAATTTGTAGACAGCTTGCTATCATGCTAAAGTGTTTCATTCCTGGAGACCGAGGTGAAAAACTATTTCCATTGTAGCTAGGGAATTTTTCATGTCTAACCTTTGAAGATGCTATAAGTATTAGAGGTGACCTAGGTCATTTTGATTTCAAGTATTATACAGAAAGAACAGGCTTTGATAATAAAAAAATTTCTAGTGGCAGCCTGGGCTTAAGGTCTCACATGTTCCCAGTTCCCCATTTAGAGGATTTTTGGGAAGATTGTGTAAACAAATCTCAAGTCATGACCAGAAGCCACAACAAACTCTATATCTCTCAAATTTTGTCAATGAGAATACAATTCAGCATAGAGGGAGTGACAAACAATGGCTCTGATTTGATTGAACCTGATTTCAAAAGACCTCTCGATACTAAAGAAGTAGATGTTGATTGGTCAAAGGAGGAAGATGATGACATTCAAAATAGAACACAACATGTTCTCAAGTTAATTGAGAAGTGGCTACAAGTGAAGAAAGGGAAGTCCAGTCCTAAAAAGACTAGAAATAAGTCTTCCATTTCATTTTCTTCCCCCTTTGTTTCTAACACAACTAAAACATCTGATAATGCAGGTTCATCTGGTAAGCAGCAGAAGAAAGAATCTAAAAAGAAGTCTATTGTGGAACTTTCATCTGTGGTTTCTCCTCAGCGTATCACCAGGTCATGCTCCCGATCCCAAAAGAAGGCAAAGATGACTCAAGAACAGATAGAGATGATAAATCTAGAAGATGATAAATTTGAAGACTTGAATTATTAGATTGGTGATGAATACTAGATTGGGAAAGATATTTTTGATCTTGAAGACGTAACCATGGATCTGATGGATACTCTTGTTAAGGTCGGTCCCTAATCGGCAGTGACCAGTGACACACCCAAATGGCTAACTTCCTCGGTCAATAAAAAATAGAGTCTGATTCCTATATCCATACCAGTGCAGGATATTGTGAGTAAGTATGCTCAAAAAACCCCCAAGGCCAAGAAGGTTAAAAGAACAGTGCGCATGTTTTCTAATGCTAAAATTGGAAAATGGACGGTCGAGGTTGCTACTTATAGGCCCAAGGAAGAGAAACCAAATGTGGCAGTTGAGGACTTTGAAGTTACCAAAATCGAGTTGGGAATGATGGACAGAGCCGGGAAAAACCACTTGTTCAAAGAAATAGCCCAGAAAATGCTGATTACATCGGTGCAGGATAGCAAAGAAAAGAAATAATTGAAACAGACCATTATTTCACTTTCTCAGTTTATTAACGCATTTTGCAAATTTGATGCTACCCTGTTGTCTCAGTCTTCTCAAGTGTTTGACCCCAATTCCAAAGAAAATAAGAATCTACTAAATCAAGTTCAAAGGGGATGAACTCTAGTTTCTTCAGTGGATGAGTGGATGGCTCAGGTACTAATAAATGGCAAACAGTATATCAAAGATTCCCATTCGGTCCTTCATAACACCAAGATAGCTATAGAGGAATTGTAGGCTCAGCGACAGGTATGAGCATAGATGAATAAAAGTGGGTGTCAGTGATGACCAAGTTCATGGAGATTGAAAGGCATGGCTTTGGTAAATTTTGTGCAGAAAAGTCACTGAAAGGTGTCGAGGAGTCCTACTTCTTCATACTCAGAAAAAACATCAGCTGGCGTATTGCCCTGATAAGAGGTGCTATTATAGAGAATAAAGAGTATGAAGCTGAAGCAAAGAAAATCCAAAAGGCTACCCTTACAGAGTTGAAAGTTATTAATTTCACTTATATCTACCCCTCTATCTTTGGTGAACAAGAACTGAAAGGTGCCTTAGATGCTTTAGAATCAGCTATTAAAACCATCAGAGACAAGATTCAGCCTAAGGCCTCTGATTTGACCCAGATAGAAAGGATTGAATCCATGCTTTATTTGTGTGTTGATCAGTTATCTAATGTTACTGATAGGGTGAAAAAGCTGAGTTGGAATAAAGATGCCTCCATGGCCCGGATAGTGAACTCTAAGATCCCGCACCTGTCACTTTCCAAGGAGTTAGTTCAAGCATACAAAGAATGGAAACTGACCCAATTGGTTACTAATGAAGAAGGGATCCCAGCGACAAGCGAGGATCATGCCTTGGATAAAGAACCTAATTCTGCCATCTAGTTTCCTATTTTTACTTTATTGTTATGCTAAATTTCAAGGACGCGTGTCCTTTGACTAATGGATTTGTTACTTAACTATTTCACCGAGAGGCCATGTTTTTCGGGAGGCCTCTCGATGCTCTTCTGCTATTTATTCTGGCTGCTAAAACTTTGAAGGGGTTCGGAAAAACTTGGATAGATAGATATTTTTTGATAATTGAAATTCAGAAGGTGATTGTTGTAAACTGAATTGACTTTTAGATAACTACCTGTGTAGTAATTTTTGAAGTATATGACAAAAAAATCAATGAATCTGTGTTGTTTATGATTTTGAGCAAAGTGCCCTGTGCTGGCATATAGTTGATCTATTTTATATCTTAGTCAGTTGTTTCATGGTATCTAAATCTCGAGTTTGATCTATTATCAATTATCTGCAGTCTAAGTTGTTTTTGTTTTTCATGAAATGTTATTGTGGAAGTGACTGTGTTTCCTTCTTATTCATTACCTGGTTATATGTACTTCTTTAGTTATTTCAAAACATATCATCAAAGAATGATTTTGTTGCCTTTATAAGCTTTCTGGTTAAAAGCTAACTGATTAAAGTATTTTCTCATTCTATTGAATATCATTTAAGGGAGCTGTACCTGTCATAAAATTCAGAGGGAAGTGATTATAAAATACACTTACCCAAATGTTAGGAATAGTCTGTCTTTTAAGGGCGATAGAGGAAACTTGAAAGATTATTTATAAAAAGACAAATCTGTTCGCTAACATTATTCTAAAATAAATTCAAGATACCTTATGATTGAGAGGGAGTTCAATGATAAGAACACTTCTGAGGTAAAACTTGACATGTTTTTTATTAATATATTAATGTTATTTTATAACTATATGGGCCCTGTGTAAATCATAAGGAAGTGACGACTTCCAAATGATTTTCACTTGTATATGTTAAAGTTATTGAAAGGTGACGATCTTAAAATAACTTGATTTTCTATTTGTGATAGGAATGTGTGGATAGAATCGCCGATTGAGGCAATCCACATATTGAAGCTCGTGAGTTTGTGGATCGAATCGCCAATAGAGGCAATCCACATGAGAGCTAGTGGATAGAATCGTGGATTATGGAAATCCACACACTGAAGCTCGTGAGTTTGTGGATCAAATCACTGATAGAGGCAATCCACACGAGAGCTAGTGGATAGAATCACCAATTGAGGCAATCCACACACTGAAGCTCATGAGTTTGTGGATCAAATCTCCGATAGAGGCAATCCACATGAGAGCTAGTGGATAGAATCACTGATTGAGGAAATCCACACACTGAAGCTCATGAGTTTGTGGATTGAATCACCAATAGAGGCAATCCAAATGAGAGCTAGTGGATAGAATCATCGATTGAGGCAATCCAAACCAAAGCTTGTGAGTTTGTGGATCAAATCGTCAATAGAGGCAATCCACATGAGAGCATGTGGACAAATCGCCAATGGAGGCAAATCCATTTGAGAACAAACTTTCACAATTTATGAACTTATTGTGATGTGCATTTTATCTTCCTTAGCTAAGAGGGAGTGTTGATGTTTATAGCTTCTATTAGGTAAAATGATCATGATATTATAAGAAAATAAATAAACAATATATATATATATATATATATAATAATGAATATTATTATTATATATATTAATATACATACTTATAATATATCTCTTTATAATATTGAATCAAATAAATATCATATAAATTGATAATATCATTTATGTTAATGTTACTGATTTGTATCAGTCAACACTTCTATATTATATCAGTCAACATAATATACCGATTTGTCTTGTGACTGACATAACATACTAATAGAGTATCAGTTATATTATGTATGGATAAAAGCACTGTGATTAATATATTATCACCTTGTGCTACTAATAATATCATCATTAGCAGTCGGTTATATTATGTAATGAATGTTGCTTATAATATTATCGTGTGTAATGAATATGCACCGATCGGGTCCAAATTAATATGTGTTAATTACTTTGCTAAATCACCGATCGTTTGCATATTAGTGGTATTTTTGAGAAAATGGTTATGAGTGAAGAGACATGATGGTATAGAGGCATGTCTCTATAAGGAGACATGTCTCTATACCACTATGTCTTTCTTATAAGAGTTCATTCCATGATCAATAAGAGATAAGCATATACAACAAAAAAATGCGAGTCTTATTTATTCAATCGATAGTTAATCGATATTAAAATATTTATATATATATCTATTATTATATCAGTAATAATATATATATATCTTGTGATTAAATATATCACATATATTGAGGTTATATAAGAAAAATTAAAAGTCACATATTTTGATCCAAAATTTAACAGAACCATATTCCCGTTTAGCTTCATTGTCACACTGAAGTCATCATCTACCTTAAACAATTGCATTCAATGCATTAACTCTACACTTTGTCATTAAATCCCTATTGATGAAGTTCTATAACATTGCTTTTTTGACCATGATGTTCGTGATCTATATCTATCTACGAGAATGGATGTTTTACCTCTACACAATCATCAAGTGATAATATGGGGGGATGAGCTTTTACTTGTTAGATTTCTCTCCCTTTCCTCAACATTGGCTTTGATGTATAATGATTTTGGGTTTTAGACTTGTTTTCCTTATGTTGGATATTACTTAGAAGCTGTGAAGACACAATGTATGGAGATTGCAAATGCTCTTTGTTTGTAGTGTTTTTCATTGAGGGAACTATCTTCATCGAGCATCTCCTTGGATCAGAAATTATGTTCTAGATCTTCCCATTTGACATTGTGCTCATTATCTATGAAGCTATTTGAGTTTGAGAATCCTCCAGTAACTCTTGATTATTGGCCTGACTACTTATTTAATTAGACTTCATCATCGCCTTAGTCTGCATTGAGCTCGGTTACTACTTCAAATCATATCTTTATTGAAATCATTTAGATGAACTATCAAGCTCCCATTTTGTATCAAGACATCACTTATGACTTCAAACATTTGGTCTCTTGGAGACATTTGGTCTCTTGGTAGGATTTCAGACTTTGGCTACTCCATGGTGGAAAACTTCAAACTGAGTATGAAATCCATAGCAGAAATTCAATTTTTTTCCAAACTTAATCCTTTTCAGATTTTGCAACTTTGATATCTTTTATCTTCCATTGAGCTCAAGGCTTTCTCCACGCTCTAAGATACCATCGATTCTTCATTTTGAAGTTGCTTAGATAATACCAATTCTCCCAGTGGAAAATCCCAAATCCGCCTCTCCATTGCAAAGAATCCCAAATAGAGGGCAAAAAATGCATTAGAATTTCAATTTTCTACTTTTCGCAATTTGCATCTTATATACTGTAAATCTGGGTTTCTTTCCATAATTCATCAATCTCCAACTATAATCAGGCTTGTGTTATGCATTAGAATAATTTTTACTTCTTCTTTCTCCATGGAGGAATTTTACCTTTGGAGGGAGAAATGCACGGGAGATTTCTCATTTTCCACTTCTACATCCCCATTCCAATTCTGCATTCCAATGCCATTTCTATTTTCCTTTTTGTAGACTTCAAACTGAATTTGTAATTTTGAACTGAGGCAATGAACTTTGAATTCTAAAATCTTTGAACATGGCTTTTGCATCTGCATATCAAAACTTTAATCTTCATCATTCACAGTAATGTGTTAGAGGAAAATCTAGGGACATTATGGGAAATCTCTCCGAGGCAAATAGACTTTAAAGTTTTAAAATAGGTGGACTAGAAGTACACCTACAAAATCAACATATGAAACTAGAACATAATTAAATTAGAATTGGACCATGTATATGTGCAGAGATCTATATATATCCTTCTTTATACTTTCGATCATATATCTATTTTTCTATCAGATGGCATCGGGTAGAGGGGCATCACCTGTAGATTTTGGAGAGGCTAGTGTTTAGGGGTTGGTAGTGACCACACTGCTCATAGATATGTTCATTCTAGAGAGGTAAGGGAGGAGTTATTTTCTAGTACCATAGCTTGATGGACACAAGCTATTAAGGTTCTTGATTAGAGGATTAAATCATCCACCACCCTTTCTAATAGGGATAGGGTGAAGATTATTAGAGAGGACTTGGTTTGTATGATTGACATAGTTTAATCATACAACCCTTATGATAGAATATCTATTGATGCATTCTATACTTCTCTCTCCTGCAACATTACTGACACTGTGAAGTATAGACAGGTTGAGTCAGAGGTTTCCACTACTATGGTTAAGACCATGTTTCCTCATTACTGGGACAAAACTTAGGTGAGAGGCTATATGACTACTCGATGCGAGGCTAAGCTTGTTGTGCCATTTATATATCCTTGATGGTTGGCTTCTCATCATAGGTGGCCCCATAAGAATGAGCTTCCACTATATTTATGCAAACAATTATTTCCAGAATTTCATTTGCATCATGATAATGATTATAAAGATTTTCTTGATCATGTTAGGTAGGGGAGGGGGAGATTATCAGATAGATTCAGAGGGCCTAAAGCCCTAGTGCCTGCTAATAATTGGGAAAAGGTGGGTCCAAAAATTTTGGTCATACCAAAACCTTTGGAAATGACAACTGTAGGATAGAGTGTACTTGATGATAGGATCATGAGGGATGTATTTTATAGTATCGCGAGTATCGTGACACATGTTAGGAGATGTCATCTAATCATTTAGGGAGATACATGTTGCATTCTTGTTCTGGCATTCCTCCACCTACACAAGATGCATCCTCTAGTGATGATCCATACTAGATAGTAGACATACCATCTCCCTTAGAGGTTGCAGCTATATCAAATTTGAACTATTTGTGTCATATGGGCGCATGTTTATCCAATGTTCTACATTGCACATATCAGGCTTTACAGATTTGGGTCTGTGCAGGATCATGGTATACCAAAAAGTGGCAATGTGAAAAAAATTAGTTTTTCACTTGTCCAAAAGCGCACCCAAAAGTTTGTTGACTTTTGAGAAGGCCTAGGTGTCAGTACACCTGGCCAAGCCAAAAGCCAAAGCTAAAGCTTAATCAGATATCTGATAATATTAGATATCCAATAATATCAAATGTCTGATATCTCCCACCCAAATTTGGATTCAAGCTTTTCATTTTCATCCTATTTTGAATGTTTATTTTACTTTATGTATTACTATTTTATTTAAACAATATTAATAGTATATTAATATTATATTAATATTAA
>MU226961.1:122789-141806 GCA_018584345.1 Thuja plicata | reverse complement strand
CCCCTTTTGACCCATTTGAATGCTCAAGTGTGTCCCAAGGGGTCCTACGACCCCTTAGGATACACTTGAGCATTCAAATGGGTCAAAAGGTGTCTTGGGGTCTTCCTAGGGGTACTAGTATGCCTTATCATGTACTAGGACCCCTAGGAAGACCTCATAACCCCTTTCAACACATTTGAATACTCAAGTGTGTCCTTAGGGCTCCTATGACACAATTGAAGGGGTAATAAGGGGTCTTATGGCACATTAGAACACTCAAGTGTGTTGTAAGGGGTTGTAGGAGCACTTTGAACACACTTGAGCATTCTAATGTGTGGAAATGGGTCATGGGGGCAAACTTGAGCATTCCAATGTGTCCTATGACCCCTTGGGACACACTTGACCCTTAGGAATGTTAAAACTAGGAAAAAATTAAAATAGCACTCACGAGAATGAGAGAATGCACTTGAAATGTTGAGCCATCAGAAGTAGAGAGCGTGACATTTGGATTAGCCAATGCTTCACCTGAGATTTTCTAAAAAACCCAATCTCCCCTTCTACACTCTCACTTTGTTTCACTTCCTCTGCACCCAAGATTGCAATCTCTTTTTTCTTTTTTTGAATTGTTCCCAATTGTTGTCTTAGGGCTTGGATAATTTGACCCAGTTGATTTTCCCCCTCTTCTCGCAATAATCTCATCTCTTCTCATAGATTTTTAGTAATTCCAAATTGTTTCTCACCCTCTACCCTAAGTATTTTGTTTTCTTCCTTCACCCAGTGAAGTTTGTATAAAAGACATGTACATGGTAATCTTCAAAGTATTTAGGAGGCACAAATTGGTAACAATTAAAGTAGTAGGAGTAGCACCCCTTGGGAGACACTTGATTGTTCCAATGTGTCAAAAGAGGTCATGGGGTCTTCCTAGGGGTCCTAACGCATGATAAAGCATACTAGGACCCCTAGGAAGTCCCCATGACCCATTTTGACACATTAGAATACTCAAGTGTGTTCTAAGGGGTCCTACGACCTCTTGGGACACACTTGAGTGTTGAAATGTGTTGAAAGCGGTCATGGGGACTTCTTAGGGGTCCTAATGCATGATAAGGCATACTAGGACCCCTAGGAAGTTCCCATGACCCCTTTTGACAGATTAGAACACTTAAGTGTGTCCTAAGGGGTCCTATTATTGGAGATTTGATTCTAAGCAGTTGATTGATTATATGTTTGTCATTGATGACAACATATAATACATAGCAGTAACTCTATATATACTTATCAATATGATGATATGAAGTCTTGTGTGGTTAGATACATGTTATTGACATGTTTATGATGTTATGTTAATAGACACATATCCAGATATGATGTTTCAGTGAAGTTGTGTAATTCTGTTATTGGCAGTCACAATTCTGGAAGAGCATTTGTTCATAGCTGACATATGTAACATGTTTCTTGAGTTGCACCTATCTTCAGGATATGTGTGTATATATTCATGATTAGTTATGAGTTGATGATGTTCATCGAAAGGTGCCAAACATGTTTCAAGAAGATTACAAAGTTAGAGTTAATTTGGTGAGGATGATTTAGTGAAGCATCGCGTTTATTCAGTTTATACTTGCGCGGTTGTAATTGTGCTTGTGTGCTTAGTAGATCCAACAAGGATGTTATGAAGAGTTATCTACTTCAAGGAAGATACTTATAGTAAGTCATATGTAACATGCTGAGTGTGAATGATACAAAATGTGAAGAAAGATGTACAGAGTAGATTATCAGAGTTGGTTCATTCATCAAGAGTCTATGTGAAGAAGAAGTAAAAGATTGAAATACACTGGAACTGATCAAGATAGCAGGTCTACTCTACAGTTCATCATCAGATATAGTGCATATCTGTTATACAGAAGGTTGTAGCCTTCACCATCAAGCAGTGAGATTTTGGATAGTGAGTCCACCACCCCTAACAGGGTTATTTATAAAAGACTCCTAACAGGGTCCGACCCTTAACCAGGTCACTATACTTATTGCATTGTAAAGTAAAACTCCTAACAGGGTTGAAATATCTTCTAACAGGGATTACTATAAACAAGTATAGTTCACTCTGGGTGTTAATTCCCACCGGGGTTTTTACCATTCAGTTTCCCCGTAATCAAATTGTGTGTTGTGTACTGTGTTATTTGATTAAGCATTTACTTTGTTGTAATCTGAAGTTAAAGAAGTAATGTTATAGATAATTGATTCACCCGCCCTTCAGTTATCCTTTGGGACTATTCTAACAATTGGTATCAGAGCCAAGTGCATTAAAGAAGAAGCCTAATAGCTTAAGGTAGATCATATGTCTTAATTCAGAAAAGAAAGCCCTAAGTTCGATGGAGAAAACTATCTAGATTGGAAAAACAAAATGATAACACATCTACAGTGTGTTGGCTTTGAGATCTTTGAAATTGCTACACAAGAGGTTGTAATTCCATCTTTGAAAGACCTTGCAAAGGATGATGCTACTAACAGACAAAAGGATATATTTACAAATAATTCTATTGCTAAAGAAGCCCTAATCAGCGCCTTATTCAAAAGTGAATTTTTTGAGATCAAGAAAATTGATAAAGCATGCACCATATGGAAGTACTTAGAAGATATGTTTGAAGGAGATATTCAAGCAAAGAATGCACGCAGGAAGACTTGGAAAAAGAAATACAACAGTTTTGAGATGTTACCTGAAGGGAACATTAGAGCTTACAATCAAAGGATAAATGAAGTAGTCTCTGGAATCAGGAACAATGGTGGAGAAATATCAGAAGAAGATATAATGGACAAGTTGCTTACCACTTTAACAAAAAAGTATGAGAACAAGATAAGTATTCTAGAGGAAACCATGCAATTCTCACAAGACTTCAAGAGAGAGACCTTGATCAGAAAAATCTCTACATTTGAGATATCAAGATTGAAGACTGAACCTAAACATGAAACAACCTTCAAAGCCTCAGTCCATGGTAAGAAATCCTTACACATTTCTAGTCATAATGAGAATAAAGAAGTTGATGAAGAACTAGAAGAAATCATTGCTATGATTGCTAAAAGAGAAAAGAAAGGAAAAGGAAAATATGAAGGACAACTTCCATTCAAATGATTTTCATGTAACAAGATTGATCACTTTGCATCTAAGTGTCCCACAAAATTCAAGAAGTTCAGATCTTATTACAAACCCAAGTATAGGAAGGAATGTTATCATGCTAAAGAAGGTGTAACTGATGATGATTCAGGAGAAGATGAAATTGGATTCGTTTCCCTTAGTGACATGGAAAGGATACTTGAGGAAATGGAAATTGTAGATGAAAAGGAAGAACAAGAGTTAGCCCTAATTTCCAAAGTAGACATCAGAACTGATTGGATCATTGACAGTGGATGCTCTCATCATATGATAGGTGATAAAGATAGATTTTTTCAGCTTGACAAATACAAAGACAGTATGGTTAGATTTGGAAATAACACTCCTAAACCTATCATAGGCACAAGTTCTATCACTTTGGATGGGAAGAACAAGACAGATGATGTCTTATATGTTGATGGATTACATCATAACTTTCTGAGTGTTGGACAGCTACTTGAAAAAGGTTATCATCCTCCACCTACTCTCCCCGTGCCACCCTCCGCTTCACCTCCTCCCAACACCACCACCGCCTATCACCTCTTCTCCCTATGCCACCCTCTGCTTCACCTCCTGTGAAAATTTTCAACCTACCACCTTCACTCCTCTCCACCTGTGCTACTTCCTTCCCTCCCACCTCCACCAAACCCTCCACCCTACCGCCTCTCGCCTGCCATTCAAACTATGACCACCAAACCCTGTTCACCTCTCCACCTGCACTACTTCCTCCCCCATGTTGTTAAACTAACCCATTACTTATCCCTCTCCACCACCACTTCTACAACCCAGTCACCACCCACCACTTAGCCCAACCACCGCTCATCCCACCACCACCGCCCAATTCCACCACCTCTCCTTTTACAGGGAGGTATTAATTTTGACATGCATTTGGCTGTCATTTTAGAGAGATATTGGCATTCTATGACGGCTTAGGACCTGTCAAATTTAATGCATTGTTTTGATGACATCAGCAAGATTTTAAAATCTTTCCTTTCACCATATGCATTTTTGAATTTGTAGTCTGCCTTCAAACCTCAATATATTGCTTATTTTAGGTCCTTTTTTGGAGCATTTTTTTTTATTTGGGGTAGAATTTTGCAAGGATCACTGTGGTGAAGTCAGTTTTCAATTTTTCTCTCTGTATTGATCAAAAATTGCATTTTTTGGTGACTGTTCCTATCTAATCCTCATTTTTGCAGCTTCCAGGGCCTCATACAGGCTCATACGATCACCTTTTTTAGTGAATTTTTTTTTGAAACCGCATGATTTTGTTTGTACTTTTTGAATATGTGATTTGTTTTCTAATTTTTGGATTTTGATAATATGGACTAATCTTTGGCTTTGATGTTCACGTGATTATGTTTTGCATACAGCCTAATAGTGGTTTGCAGAATGTTACTCAAGAAGAATAAAACTCAAACTACTCACAAATTGGTTTTGTAGGTTGCCTTTAATTGATAGAATGCAAAATAGTGTGCTTGCATCTTGTTTTTGATTTATTAAAATAGGAACCAACATGCAGGACTTATTAAAATGAACATTTTTTTGTTGTTTTAGGAATGAAAATGATGTCAAGAAATTATGCTCTTGCCCTTTTGGGATGATCAGAAATCTAGAAACATTATTGTCATTTTTTCATTTTGCTTGAAGTGTCTTTTAGTTTTGTAAATCCCAGGAATTGCATGGATGTATCCTCTCCCCTCGCCCTTATGGATCTTGGGTGAAAGAGAAATCCATACAAATCCTTTAGCGTGGCTACCTCCCAAGTGCTTTAACAGAGCTGGTGAGAGTGGATTGCCGAACTGGTAACAAGCTAAAGCCAAGCCCTTCTGAACTGGTATACAAAAGATGCCATTGTGATTAGTCTCACAGTGCACAGGTGTGAATTCATTGTGGCAACCAAAATCTCCTCTAGTACCCTAGTGGTGCGTTAAAGTCCCTACATTGTTAAGGTGAAAGCCTTCCTTTGAAAGGATTGGGAGAGCCGCCTTAATTGGGGATATGACTTGATCACAACCACCTGAATGGATGTCCTTACTACAAACTCTATTCTAGTATCCAAAATCCCTCTATCTATTGGCGTGAAAGTTTGAAAATGGACTAAGACGTCCCACACTTTCATGGCTCTTAGTAGAGACAACAGTCCCTTGGGAAGTGATTACCCTTGAGATTTGAAGCTTGGTGTGCCTGAGAAGTGAGTGCACATGTAAGGAGGAGCTCGTGCCTCCAAGCTTCTAAGTTGTCCGCTATGAGTAAGTGTGGCTGAACTTCAGTTCAAGTGGGAATTCAACAGATACTGCCCTAGCTATCCTAGGATTGTGATGTATCTATTCTGGTACTACAAACATTCTGCTTGATGTGTCTTGCGTAGGTGAAGCAAATAGGCATACAAACATTCAAAACAAACATCAAAACACTCAAACGGTTCAAAATGTACACTTCTAGGTGTTAACTATCAAAATCTTGTCCAAGTTTCTGCATCTACTATCAAACGCTGAGAATCTATCAACTTACTGTCCGAATTGCTCTTCTACTATGAAAGTTCTGTCTGAATTTTCACCAAATCTATGCTTTCATCAACATCATCACTAGTTTATCTTTGACTGCAATCTGTTGACAGTATGACTCATTTTTGTTTCAAAATCTGACTTTGTTGTGCTAGTCCAAGCGATTTATTATCGTAATCATCTTTGTGTTGCGCTGTCCTTATCTTGAGTTGCGAGAGCAGGTTTGTTTACCTTGACTCAAGATCAGAGTCATTGCTTCTCTCTCAATTGGAATTTATCTCCTTTGGCCTTTGGTCTTGGACTTAATCAGCACTTTAGATATTACTTTAGCACCTGTTAGTCAATCAATTGATTCATCATATCTCCTCTTCAATCTTCTATGCAAGCGTATCAATCCAATCTTGCAATGTCTAGAAGAAAATGGGCTAAATCTTATGGTCCTAACAACATGCAAGAAGAGATGCTTATGGCATCTTTATCAAAACAACTTCAAACTATGCAATCTGAAATCCAAGAATTAAAGGGGGAAAAGCATACAAAATCCAACAAATCCTCATCAAGCTTAATCTATCCTTTTCTATTTGATCATTATCAAGCGAGTGGCTCCAAAGCCCTAAAAGATGTTGAAAACACCATGAAGTCTTCCTCCAAAGGGATTAGTAACATCATTAAAGAAAAACCTTGGGTTAAATGCGCGGTGAGACTTCACTCCTTTGGGGTAATCTTATGAATCTGCATTAGAAGAACTTCTTGATAATGATCTCATCACATTACCTCAAGCCACATCATGTGGGCGAAGATTCTTGAGTAACTATTGTGCATATTATCAACATAATGAGCATAAAACTTCATCTTGCAGGGAGTTGAAACATAAAATCCAAGATCTCATGGATGATGGCATAATCGAAGTTAACAATCCTAATGATTCAACTAATCTCGAGCATGATCAATATCAAGAATCCATGTCTAGCAATGGTTTGCATATCACATCTACTTCTTCCGCCATTCCTCCATCTCGTAAAACTTCAAAACCAGCCACACTGCCTCCATCAAGAACTGAGCCTAATGACAACTATGTCTACTCTCAAGGACTACCTCTACAAGATATCCAAGCTAATATGCATACATCTATATATCTTTCTCAGGCTTCAAATATCATAGACCCAAAGCATCCATGTGCTTCAACGCTTATCATGCATATTCCAAATGATTGTCCAGTAGCTTGTCAAGAATCCCTCATATAGACCAACACTCCTACCTCATCCTCAGAGGTGGCTCCATGTCAAGAGACCAATCCACATTGTGAAGAAATTAATATCGGTAATGATCAAGATCAAGACACCATCCATCCTTATCCAATGGTTAACCAAAGTCACACATCTCAAGAGTCCCATGATGATCATCTCATCCCCTTCAACTTCTTCCTAGAAGAAACTCTTACATCTCCTATATCTTATCCATCTCCCAAGCAAGATCAAGATATCCTTTCTGGCATATCTAATGGGCCTATTGAAAATCAAGAGAAAGGTATCCTTTGTACACCATCTAAAGATCCTTGTCAAGATCAGAGCATCCCATCATCCCCTTGTCATGCTCCTCCATATCCACTGTTGGTTGTATTCCCAGTTCTGGTCTGTTTGCCAATTTTTTGTGATCCTCGTGCTCTTGTCTTTCCTAAAAGCTA
Organism: Thuja plicata; assembly: GCA_018584345.1. NCBI lineage: Eukaryota > Viridiplantae > Streptophyta > Pinopsida > Cupressales > Cupressaceae > Thuja > Thuja plicata. The sequence continues at coordinate 134,497 of MU226961.1, read as the reverse complement.
GAAGTTTCTCTATTCCTATAAAATCCATCTTGAATTTCTTTAGGGTTTTCAAGTAAAAATCCATGTGAAAGTGTAAAAACCTCCAAACCCTAGGTCTTGTTTTGTGCCAAAATGAGAAAAAATCCTGAAAATATTCATCATACTTCTATTTTGGAGTTACTTTTTGAAAATAACTTAAGTCATGTGTTTTTAAAGCATGGTCACCTAGTCGCATGATTTGCATGACATATTACTTTTTTCCTTGAGACTTGGTGATTAGCTTATGTCGGGATATCTCTAAAAGAATTACAATATTCCTTTAGCCTTAAGAGACTTGGTAGAGCTCTGCATATCGCATGGCCGCTAGATTGGTATACAGTTGAGTAACTAATGAAAAATTCATGTTCTGTAGTCTCCAAAAGGGATGGCGGTTAAGAGAAAGATGCTGAGACTTTGCGACTAACTATATGCAGTTTAAGATGAGACATAGTCGAGTTATCGCTGGATTGAGATGCTGAGTCAGCTTTCCATTTAGTGATGCAGAGATGAGTAATGAAGAAGACACATGTCCAAAGGTGCGTTGATTAATAAGCTTGTCGCATAGTCTCCCAATGGAAAAAGATCATTCAATGATTAAGAAACTAAGTATAAAGAGCTTTGTTGTCGCGTAGTCTCTAGAAAATCTAAGGGTATGATAGATTACTCAGTGATTTAGTAGGAACCATCAGATGTAATGATTAAAGGATCCTACAGTGGTCGCAAAGTCTCTAAATGAAAGAGCCCAAGGGAAAAGGTACTCGTGACATAGAGATAAGGGTATGTCTCGTAGTCTCCAAATGAGCCGAAGGGTAAAGTGCTTGTCGCATTGTCTCTAAAAGATTTGACACTTAACATGGGTATTCAGCGATTAAGAGACTAAAGTTAGTCATGGGGTCTCATAAAGGAAAATAAGCACTCAATGACTTGGAGATAACTGTAAGAGCTAAAAATGACTGTCAGTCACAGAGTCTCTAAATAAAGTGAGTTAGATTTTTCATCCAGCGACTTTGATTTACATAGTCACGTGATCGCCAGAAATGAACTATGGTTAACCAATATAGAAAATGTAACATGGTTGCTGAGTCTCCAAAAGTAAAAAGGGTTAAAGACTTGGGTCAGTGACAAGGAGATTATGCACAGTCGCATAGTCACTAAGAATGAAATTATAAAAAAAGGCGACAGTGACTGACATGACAACATGAATCATTTGTCGACTAATGACAAGCTTGGATATTGATTATAGTGTAAAAAGGGTAGCTAAGATGTATGACAGAGAGCCAATCACACAAGGACACGTCATCTCCTTTGAATTTCATGAGGATATGAATTTGATTTCTTGTCACACTCATGAACTATGGCTAGGTTTTCAATTAATTCCACAGCATGTTGAATTGAAGACAGAATTGATCATTTTTCAAATGATGAGCCGTATACTTGGAATAGTTACCATAAAGAATTGATTAAAGGTTCATTTTAACTTATCTTTCTTTCAGATTTTTAGAAAAAAGAAGTGCTAGGTATTTTGAGAAGAGAGAAGAGATTAGATAAGTTGCAGAGTGCTAAATTAATCAAAAGGCTTTGAATTTCTGAGAATTGCGCATAGAGAAGAGAAGTGAACCCTGAGAGAAGAGTTGTTTCAATATCGGTAAAGAAATGAGGGTTGAAACAGAGCAAACATGAGTAAGGTAGTTAGTGTAGCTTCTACCAGTGGGAGAAGTGAAGAGGTAGATGAAGAGGCTAAGGGAAATTGAAATTACTCTGATTAATCCCTCAGATTACTTCCGGGTTCAACTCAGAACAGGAGGGAAAATGCTAATGTGCTTACAGATGACTACTGCGACATTAGGGATGCTAATACTCCAGGATCAACAGGTTTTTCCCTCTTTAACTACTTCTATAAAAATTTTGATAAAGCCATCCCAGTATCAAACCCTTAGACCTGTGGTTTGGCTAGGTTAATTTTTCCTGATGTCTACATAGATGTAGATTTGTTCTTAGGCCTCGCCAATCATTATGATCTCTTGTCTAAGACAATTAAGAGGAATGATGGCACTGCCCTGCTCATCCTAAATATAAATTTATTTATGCAAGCTTTTGGTTTTTATAATACTATGTCTACCAAAATTAACATTACTAAGCAAGAGGAAAGGTATAAGTTAAAGCCTGGTATTGCTAGGGGACTATTACAGAAAAACATGCTCAAGGAGATAAAAAACCATCTTTCTCCTATGCCTGGGACAGCCCCATATTAATTCAAGAATTTACATTTCTACATTAAGTACATCACCTATGCCTTGTGTAGAGTGCTAGGGATAGATGGGGATGCTGAGAAGATTAATGCCAGGATATTGATGATGGTGCTAGATTTACAGGAGGTGCATTCTAGCACTAGCTATGACTATATACAATATATTATTGACAAGATGCATGAGGGATGTATAGGAACTAAGAAGATGAGGGATCCTAAGGAGAAAGAACCGAAGTTCTTCCATTACTCCATCCTCATGCATCTATTGTTATATTTTAATTTTGTGATCATGGATGTAAACAATTTGACCCCTCAGAGGATTTTTAAGGGCGAACTTAATCCCATTCAGTTTTGGGTGAAGGTTTGGAACTATACATCTAGAGATTGTGATTATTGTGCATTCCAGAATTGGATTGTATATCCAATAATATAGAGCATGGGCATCAGCAGGACAAGGCTCCCAATTAAGAGTATGAAACTACTAAGGCCTAATGAATATTTAGATAAATGGGAGGGAGACCATAATTGGGGAGATTTTTCCTGGAAGAGAACTATACCATAACAAGGGTATATGGGTGTATACATCCACCTCATATCTTGCCTTACCATGTACCAACAAGAGTCGCTACCATGGAATTTATATAGCAATTATTATTAATAGACAATGAGCACATTGCATCACATAGGAAGGGGACCTTAACCCCTAGACAGTTTAGAATTTTTGATTTTACTATTGGCAAAGGTGCCATTGATTCAGTCAGATAGTGGTTGGAAAGTTGCAGAATGGGGGTAGCTTCATAAGGATATATTGATCCTGAAGGTTTTATGGTAGGAGTTAGAAAGCTATATACACCCACAATTCCCAATACAAATGTCGATTATGAATGTATTGAAGAGGATGCGACAAGAAACCTTCTTGATGAAGATGAGATCAAGACAAGGAGATCAAGGATTCAAGAATTGCTGAACCTTGAAAGACAAATCAAAAGAAATGGATTGGCTTTTGGAGGATTCTATCCTGATTTGCCCTAATTTAATAGAATCAAAGCCATGATTGATAATATATTTTCACTTTCTGAGCAACTCGATAATGTCTTTGATAAGAAAGGACCCCAGGAGCCTGAACATTCAGAGTCAGAATATGAAAGTGATAGTGATGGTGACTATGCCCATCCACTTCAATATGACCAACCTCAGTAGAATGTTGCAGAGATACCAAGATTGCAGGGAGCCGAGGGCCACATTGTTGACTTGACAGAGGTCACACAACCTGATGATGTAGTGGAGCCTTCAGCCAAAAGGCAAAAGATGGAAGTAGGCCAGCCTTCAGCTGAGAGACAAGAAAAGAAAAATGATAAAGAAAGTGCCCTAGTTCCTAGAAATAGTTTATATGACCATAACCTAAGAAAACTAATTAGACAGGGAAAGAAGCAACAACATGATATAGAGGAAAATATTGAGCTGCCTCTCAAAGCTTGTATTGATGAAAGATTACTACATCAGCAGCAATTCTTAAATGATGATAGTTTCATCAAGACTGATGAATTTAAATATTTTTTGAGATGGCATAAGAAGGAGGAAATAAGAGCCCAATTGAAAGCTGATGGAGAAGAAATAATCACAAATGAGGCTCTATTAGCCTTGCAATTATATGACCCTGACAGTGAGGATATCTCACCAGATGAGGCCAGGCATATGGTATTAAGCAGTGCAATATTGCTTGCTGAAGGTTGGGATTTGGCTTTAGCTTTCATCATTGATCAGATAAGAAAGTAGCCCAATTTGAAAATGGAAAGTGAGCTACAAATTGGAGACATGACAAAGGGTTTTGGGTATAGCCCTAAATCTCAAGCATTTTCCATGTGGAACCTATACGCAAAGGACCAGAAGCCTCAATTGGTGAACATTCAAGAGAACATGGTAGGTAATCAGATGGTCTAGTCTATACACAATACAGGGGATTTAGAAATATCCCAAATTATGCCACATTGGGCACACTTGAATGAGGACAAGACTAAACAACTATCTAATAAGTGTAACATTTTGATAGAGGAGACCAGTGCATTGGCCAAAGACTGAGAGTTATGCCACATCAAAATACATCAACAGGATCAGGTGATTACGAGTCTATTGAAGGAATTAGAAGAAAATATTGAAGTGGTGTATGTACCTTCACAACCATCTTTGCAAACTAAGGAGAAAGCAAAGTCAGAGGAGGTGGTGGAAAAGGATGACATGGGAGAAAACAAGAATGAGATAGCCTTGAATGCATTTAGGTGCATTTTACAACATAGAATTGATATATTGAAGGATAAGACATATGTCATCTTCAATACATATAATAAGTTGCCTACCTTACATACAGAGATAACAGGGTACCTTGCTACATTGAACCCTTATTTTGTTAATTGGTCTCCTGGGGTGCAACTATTTGAGAAACTTGCCTTTTTGCAGCTCTTAAAGCCAGAATTGCCTGAGGTGGTGACAGATTCAGAGAAGAACAAAGAATATCAGATTTCATCTCTTGACTTTGCTTTTCCACCGCTTCTTCATTCTCCTCTTTTATTTTTTCTATAGTTTTAGGGTTATGTTTCTAAAAACCATCCAAAGCTTGTTGCATCCAATAGAAAAAGATTCTAAGATGGTTAAGGACCTATAAATAGACAAAAAGTTGTAATTGTAAGGGAGATGAAATATATTACAAAAATTTGACTTTCTGAATTGGTGTCTGTGTTTTCAAGCTTCAAAGCTTTTCATGTATAAAAGAAGGATCATATCAATAAAATACAGTGCAATTTTACTCTTTTCTATTGTTGTCTCTTTATTTCCTGTGTATGCTCTTTTACGTTTAAATCTACAACGCATTCTTAAGTGTTCTGGTTATAGGGTAACTATTTAATTACTTGCAAGTTTCTTTCAAGCAAAGAACTAAGTTTTGTGAGTAATTTTAGGGAGCATAATAGTATTCAAGGATTTGATACAATATTCTAGAGGTAACTGGGTAATTTGTAAAGAAACTTATCAGAATTGCATGTAGGTTGTAAGGCAACTTATAGTATTTTGTTTCTATGAAACTTTAGCTCATTGACTGTGTAGCCCAAAGGACAGGCACTGATCTAAGATTTGGTCTGATAATCTATCATCATCCAAGTTTTTCAAAACTATTCAAAATCATTTTAATCAAAATACTTCTGTTACTTAGAACAAACAAGCTAAACTCATTAAGGACTTATATCAATAGGATATTGTCCATCTTTGTGATTCCTTAGAGAGTGAATCAATTAGGTTATCCCTCCTAAAAAGGAAGAAGGATGAAAGTCCTTATATCATTGGTTTATGCTATATTTACAACCATGGTTTGTATGGTTAAGTTTTTCATTCGGTTATGCTTGGTCATTTGCAAGGTGCTTTATAAGTTGGTTTAACAAAGATACATAGAAAATCAATGTCCACATTAATATATGATGTTTGATCAGTCATCATAAAAGGGTAAAACCTGCCTAAGTATTTGTGGAGCTCAAAAATGAAGAAGGATCTTATCCAATCCTTATAAATAAGGCTTTCCTTGTATCTGAATCAGTATTAGAAGGCATAGTGTTCAAGTAATTATTCAAGCACTGTGATTCATACAAGAAAAATCACTAACAAATTGGCGACTCTATTGGGGAATAGAGATTATAAAGTCTGGTTGAGAAGTTTTAGAATATCTCTATTCCAAGTAGTCAAAAGTCTCTGGTGTTTCAAAGATTAAAATTTTACAAATAATCCTAGTGGTTATTGTCATATTATCCTTTAATAAATATTCATTCATCCCAAGTTATTGGGTGGTGACTCTAAAAAAAAATCTTTGAGATTAGTGCAAGGTTAATAAATGTCTTTTCGAATGAATAATAGGTCAAGGGTGAGAACAGATCCTGAAAGGGTGTTACATGAGGGACTCCCATCATCCTCAATAATGGGAATGTCTTGGAGGAAAAAGAGAAATCAAGTTAGTATGGATGAAACCCCTGTAAGAGGTAAAGAGGGTAATGTTAGGAGAGATATGAATACCAATCAACGCTCTCATGATTGAAATACTTTAGAGTATGAAGAGGCTACTGAAAGAGTATTAGAAACACCCACAATCACTTCTACTTCAAATGAGAGAGAGGAGACAAGCACACCTAGTTTAGATTCAGAAAATGCTCCTTCTGATATGCTAGCAAATGAAGAGAAGTACATTTTGAAACAGCTCGCCCTAGTTCAACAAATGAAAAAGGAGAGAGAAATGAGAAAGAAAAAGAATGATCATAAGGATGTTGATAACAATAGAAAAAGATCTTCAAAACATGAAATTATGAAGGATACAGAGAGGCTTCAGAAGGACCAAGAAATACCATTCACTCATAAGGTTTCTACTTTACAAATGAATAAAGGTAAACAAAAGATGAGTGAACATAGAGATCAAGAATGTAAATTTCAGAAGCCTTTGATAGAGAAAATGTCCAAGTTAGAAATTGACTTGGAAAGGTTGAGAGTTGAAAAAGAAACCATGGAAAAAATGTTGGAAAAAGCACAAATGGAAGCTGCAACAATTGAAATGAAGAAAAAGATATATTTTTTGCAGTCTTCAAAATATTCTCATACCAGGCCTGAAAATATTATAGCTTCTAAAGAAAAAGCTACTACTTCTAAAGAGGATGATAGCTTTGAAAGGAAACCACTGCATACTGAAAGGTACAAATAGTTTGATTTTTTTGGTATCCTGGATACCCTAATGCCCTTCCTAAAGATGTGGGTGATGTAGGAGAAAAGCTCCCAAAGTTTGTAGGTAACAATGTTATTTCTTGTGAAACACATTTAAGGAAATTCATTGATTTTGTTGATGACTTGAATATCACCCATGAGGATGTATTAATGAAATTATTTGTTCAGTCCCTAGTGGAGGATGCAAGAGAATGGTTTAGTAGTCTTGCTAACGGATCAGTTGTTTCTAAGGATGAGTTGATTGAATTTTTTAAAGATCAGTATGGAGACAAAACAAATAAAGGATTTTTATTGAATGAGTTCAATAATATCAAGAAAAATTACAATGAAGAGGTTACAAAGTTTAACACAAGGTTTCAAAGAGCTATGCACAAACTATTTCAGAAGATAACGCTAGATGAAGAGGTATGTCTAGCAACCTATTTAAATGCTTTTGATTCCAAAATGGGATATGCTCTAAGAGATAAAAACCCTAGAACCCTTACTGATGCTTAGAAAATAGCAGTCAATATTGAAATGAACAAAAGAGTATCTAGTAAGTTAAATAGGAGGGATGACTCAAGGTTTAGTAGGAGCAATCTAAAAGAACCAAAGTACAAAGAATATAGAGCTCCTTAGAATAATAGACCTTCTTATAATACCACTTACAATCCTAAGAACAGATTGCAAAACCATCTGTATGGAACTCAATTCAAAGATGGGAAGCCTGTTGTTACACCAAAAAAAGAAAAAATAGACAACAGAACTCTAGACCCTCTTCATAGAAATTATACCCATTTCTGCAATGATGACACTTGGTGTGAAGCTTGTGAGGCCCCTGATAACCCTGATTTTTGTTTTGTTTCCTTGAATTTGAGAGCATGTCAGGAACAGGAAAATGATGAGGGTGAACAGTGTGATCATAATATGACAAATACTTATTCATGCCATGATGTTGATTCAAACACTGAAGAGGAAAATCATGATTCTTATATTTCACAAAGGAGGGTTGAGAATCATCATCAACAAATCTTATCTGATAGTGATACTGATGAAACTGATGACAGTATAAGATGTTATGCTCAAGATGGTCAGGATGTTCCACTCATAAGGAAAGCTTCAGATGAAGAGAAGGCTACAATTACTGCGGATCTAGTGAACAAAGCTAGAAGCAATTACCACTTAAGGAACAGGGTGGTAGGTGGTACTGGTAGCCAACCCTCTGGTGTCTTTATAAAGGAAAATAAGATAGACGCTAAGTATGTTCAAAAAAAGGAAGGACCTAGTGAAAATGTAAATAAACATAAGGTCAAGATTATCACAAAAGCCATAGAGCCAAATGTTGTACAAGAGGAAGATGTGAAAAGACAAGAAAAAATTGTTCCTGTTCAAAAGATAGCAAATAAAAAGTTAAAAGAGTCAACTCTAAAAGAACACAATGAAGAGAATGATGTCATTATTGAAAAATCAAAGTTTTTAGATATGAGGTACACTCCAGTAGATATGGGTCATTGTTTGTCCCAAATGACAGTTAACGTTCCATTTTTGGAAATGATGAGAATTAAAGAACATAAGGAAAAAGGTAATGTCATTGTTAAATAGTGTGCCCACAATAAAGTTTCAAAGTCCAGAAAATGTTAGCAAAAAGCTAATTACTAAGGAGAGTGAAACTGAGGTGTTAACATCTGAAATTCCTCAAATATTCTTGAATGCAACTGCTTCCCCAAAAGTTGTTGACCCATTTTTTCTCTCATTAATAGTAAACAATAAAATGTTAAAAAATTGCATGATTGATTCAAGAGCATCTAATATTGTTCTACCAGTGGAAATCATGAGGGCAATGAGATTACAAGTTGATACTCCTTATGGGAGATGAAGAGATATGGATTCTAGAGAGGTCCCTGTAATTGGTACTATTGAGGCTATGCCTTATAGACTAGCAATATGCCCTGAGTTAGTAATGACTATGAATGTTCTTGTGGTTGACATACCACCTCATTATGGTATGTTTCTATCAAGAAAATGGAGTGCTCAAATGGGAGGTAGTATACAAAATGATTTGTCATATGGTACTTTTAACATTGCTGGAGAAAATGTTAAGGTCTTAAGGGAGAGTAGAACTCCTCACATGATAGAAAAATTTGAAGACACTAACATCAATTGTTGCACTGATATAGACATGGAAATATTTCAGGATGCAAAAGGATGAACTTTATTGTCAGCATGAAGAGATTGATCCTATAAACAGGGAGTTGATTATGAAGGGTGATGGATTATGGAAAATGTACTTTGATGGTTCTTTCTCTAAAGAAGGATCAGGGGTAGGAGTATTGTTGATATCTACATCAGGTACAACTTTTAAGTACTCATTTCTGTTAGCCTTCCAATGTACAAAAAATACTATAGAATATGAGGCTTTATCTTAGTACTTGAAATTGCTATCAAACATTGTATAAAATGTTTAAAGGTTTATGGTGATTCTGAGTTGGTGGTAGCACAAGTCATATCCAAATATGATGTAAAGAATGACAGATTGAAAATGTACAAACATGCTATTTGGGATCAGCTTGAGATGTTTGATGCTTTTGATATAAATTGGTTAGAAAGGTCAAAAAATATTATGGCTGATTTTTTAGCAAATGTTGCTTTAAAAAATGATGATTTGACCTTACATGGGGTGTCAATACTAGAATTCAAAAGAAGACCAGTTGTTCCGGACAACATATGCAACTGGTAGGTGTTCCAAGATGATCAAGATATTCTAAGGTTCATAGAATGTCTAGACCATTATGAAAACTAGAGCATAGATTGCAGCTCCTTACTAGAATCAGATGATGGAAAGGACTACATCTTTAGAAATGAAGTTTTTCAGCTAAGTTCTAATCAGATTCCTAGGGGCTTGGTTGAACTTGAAGCATTGTTTATTAGCCATCAAAATGATCCATCAAAGTTAAGCAATACCAAGACTGAGGATTTGGAAGAAATAAACTTAGGATCTGAAAATTGTCCTCAAATAGTTTATATTGGAAAGGGTTTAGACTCTCATGTAAGAATAAATCTGATCAAATTGTTGAGAAAATATAAACATGTCTTTGCTTGGTCATATGAGGACATGAAAGCATATAGGGAGGACCTCTTTCAACATGAAATCCCTTTGAAATCAGATATGAAACCTTTTAGGCAAAAACAAAGGCCTATTAACCCGTTGTTGGCTCCTAAAATGCAACCAGAGTTGATGAAACTCAAGGATGCTAGGATAATCCAGCCTATCAGACATTCAACTTGGGTATCAAATTTAGTGCTAGTTAGGAAGAAAAATGGTGATATCAGGCTATGTGTGGATTTTAGGAATCTAAATATTTCTTCTCTCAAAGATAACTACTCATTACCCAATATGGAAGCAATGTTACACAAAGTGACTGGTTGTGAATTGTCATTTTACAGTCAAAGAAGGGAAGTTGCTGGGACATATAGTATCTGGGGAAGGGGTAAGGATAGACCCTAAGAGAGTACAAACAATTCAAAAGGTTATGGCTCCAAAAAACTTAAAAGGTGTACAATCTTTCTTAGGAAAGATTAACTTTGTTAGAAGATTTATAGCCAATATTGTAGAAATTGTTAAACCCATTGTAAAATTGCTAAAGAAAGATGCCAAGTTTGTTTGGAATGAAGGAGCCCAACAAGGATTTGAAAAAATAAAAAAGGTAGTGCAAGAGGCTCCAGTTTTGAAATCTTCAAATTATACTAGGCCTTTCTCTTTGTTTTCATTTGCATCATTTCATACAATTACTGCTATATTGCTTCAGAAGGATGAGCAAGGATTCGAACATCCCATAGCTTTTTATAGTAGATCCTTGCAGGCTGCAGAGCTTAACTATGAAATAATGGAGAAACAAGCTTATGTCTTGGTGAGGGCTATCAAATCTTTTAGGCCATATTTGGTATGTGCCAAAATATAGGCTTATGTTCCTCATTCAGCAGTCAAGGATGTCCCTACATAGTCAAAGATAACTGGTAAGATGTGTAAATGGATCACCAAAATTCAAGAATTCAACCTTGAGATCAATATTACAAAATTAATAAGAGGACAAGGCTTGGCAAAGCTCATGATAGAAGAGAACCTGGATTTAGTACAGTTAAATCAGACAGAAATACATGACCAAGCCATTACTAGCATAGAAAGGAAACCATGCTATACTAATATTGTATTCCTTCTCAAAAATGCTAAGTATCCTGATCATTTGTCTGAAAATTAGAAAAGGAGTCTAAAACTGCAAACTCAAAGGTACACTCTAATCCAAGGTGACTTGTTCTAGAAATATAAGAATGGTATACTATTGTTATGCCTGTAACCACCTAAAATTGGTCTGTCACAACTATGGACCCTATTTTCCCTAAGTGTGATCATGCCCTCGATTTATGTCCAAGCGACCCTGTTACTGTTTGACATATTTCTTTTAAATCAATTTAATGTCCTAGGTGATTTTTATCACTGATTTATATTAACTATTGTAGCCATACGATTCAAATCAATATCGACCAATCAGATCAAAACTAAACCAAACATGGATATAGTATTTAATATGAAGAAATTAAATAAATCTCTATATCAAATGTATCACTTGCAATCCAACCCATTCCCCTAGCCTATTAATTTTATTAAAATGGCTATAGTCCCTTAATTATTAAAAAGCAATTTAATTGTTTTAATAATTAA
>MU226961.1:90910-122689 GCA_018584345.1 Thuja plicata | reverse complement strand
GTTTCATCAATATATTCTGAGGGCTGATATATTGATGTTCATACTCTTCCTAGATTAGAAGGCAATAGGTCGCCTTTAGAGGGTTTTGTGTGTTTTTCATGCTTTTACTAACCCTAAGTTACTAAAATAATGATCTATTGAAGTGTTTGTGTCCATCTAACAGGTACCAAATATCACACACACAATGCCTTGACAGATATCAAGCAGAAAAAGTTTTGACTGAAATACATGATGGAGAATGTGGAGGTCACTTTTCTACTAAAACTATTGCCCATAAGATTTTAAGGGTAGGGTACTATTGGCGTACTTTGTTCAAGGTTACTTATATGCATGTCAAGAAATGTGAGCCGTGTCAAAAGTTTTCTAATAAACTAAAATTTTTAGGTGCTCTGTTACTGAACCCAGTGAGTACTGAAGCTCCTTTTGCTATGTGGGGGATTGATTTTATTGGTGAATTTCAAGAGAAATATAGTGGAGGACATAGTTGGATATTGGTTGCCACAGATTACTTTACAAATTGGATTGAAGCTATCCCTACAAGGAAAGCAACAACCAAGGTGGTTACTGAGTTTCTCATGGAGAATATTATAACCAGATTCGGTAGACCCACTAAGTTAGTGATGGACAATGCTATGAGTTTTAAATCAGAAGAAATGACAAGTTTCTGTGAAAGGTATGGGATTACAATATCATACTCATCCCCATATCACCCACAAGCTAATGGACAAGCTAAGTCTAGTAATAAGAGTAAATTGAAGATACTGAAAAGGACTCTAGAACAGAATAAGAGAACATGGCACATAAAGTTGAAATTAGCTCTTTGGGCTGATAGCATAACACTCAAGAAGGAAAATGGTAAATCTCCTTTTGAGTTAGTGTATGGATTACAAGCAAGGTTACCAATTAACAATCTTTTACCAATATGCCAATTTATATAGGAAGAACAATTAGATTTTTCTGACAGTATGCAAGATAGAATGATACAACTGATTGAATTGGATGAAGCAAGGAGAAGTGGCCAAGAAGAAAACATAAAGATACAACAACAGATGAAGTACCTATTTGAAAAAAGTGCTAATGAGAGAAAATTCTAGGCTGGTGACCTAGTTCTTCAATGGAATGTAAGAGTAGAAGACAAAGGTAAGAATAAGAAATTTGAGTCTTTGTGGTTAGGACCTTTTATTATTTCAGAGATTTTTGGCAAAGACTCATATTCATTGAAGAATATGGAGGGAGAAAGTTTTAAGCTGCTTGTGCATGGGAAATTCTTGAAGCCTTTCTTTAAGTAAATATCAAAGCAATGCACAAGTAAATATGTATCATATTATACATAGTTTCCCTTTTGTTTTAGGTTAGTTGGTCTCTGCTTCATTTTTTGAAGGGTCTGCAACCAGATATTCTGTGGTTCTTGGCCATAAACTATGTTTAGTCAATCCTCAGGTAGAGCCACTGTTGGTTGTATTCCCAGTTATGGTCTATTTGCCAAATTTTTGTGATCCTTGTACTCTTGTCTTTCCTAAAAGCCAGAAGTTTCTCTATTCCTATAAAATCCCTGTTGAAATTCTTTAGGGCTTTCAAGTCAAAATCCATGTGAAAGTGCAAAAACCTCCAAACCCTAGGTCTTGTTTTGTGCCAAAATGAGCAAAAATCCTAAAAATATTCATCATACTTCAATTGTGGAGTTACTTTTTGAAAATAACTTAAGTCATGTGTTTTTAAAGCATGGTCGCCTAGTCGCATGATCTGGATGGCATATTCCTTTTTTCCTTGAGACTTAGTGATTAGCTTATGTCGGGATGTCTCTTAAAGAATTGGAATATTTCTTTAGCCTTAAGAGACTTGGCAGAGCTCTTCATGTCACGTGGTCACTAAATTGGTGTGCAGTTAAGTAACTAATGCAAAGTTTATGTCATGTAGTCTCGAGAAGGGATGGTGGTTAAGAGAAAGATGCTGATACTTTGTGACTAACTATATGTAGTTTAAGATGAGACACAGTTGGGTTGTCGTCGGATTAAGATGTTGAGACAACTTTCCATTCAGCGATGCAGAGATGAGTAATGAAGGAGACATGTGTCCAAAGGTGAGTTGCTTAATAAGCTTGTCGCGTAGTCTCCCAATGGAAAAATATCATTTAGTGATTAAGAAACTAAGTATAAAGTGTTTTGTTGTCGCGTAGTCTCCAAAAAATCTAAGGGTATGATAGATTACTTAGTGATTTAGCAGGAACCGTCAGATGCAATGATTAAAGGATCCTAAGGTGGTCACGATGTCTCTAAATGAAGAGCCCAAGGGAAAAGGTACTCACGACTTAGAGATAAGGGTATGTCATGTAGTCTCCAAATGAACTAAAGCGTAAAGTGCTTGTTGCATTGTCTCTAAAAGATTTGACACTTAACATGGGTATTCAGCAATTAAGTGACTAAAGGTAGTCACGGGGTCTCATAAAGGAAAATAAGCACTAAATGACTTGGAGATAACTGTAAGAGCTAAAAATGACTGTTAGTCACAGAGTCTCTAAATAAAGTGTGAGTTAGATTTTTCATCCAGAGACTTTGATTTACATAGTCGTGTGATCGCCAGAAATGAACTATGATTAACCAATACAGAAAAAGTAACATGGTCATTGAGTCTTCAGAAGTAAAAAGGGTTAAAGACTTGGGTCCACGACAAGGAGATTATGCACAGTCACATAGTTGCTAAGAATGAAATTATAAAAAAAGGTGGTAGTGGCTGACATGACAACATGAATCATTTAGCGACCAATGACAAGCTTTGATATTGATTACAGTGTAAAAAGGGTAGCTGAGATGTATGACAGAGAGCCAATCACACAAGGACATGTCATCTCCTTTTAATTTTATGAGGATATGAATTTGAATTCCTGTCACACTCATGAACTATGGCTAGGTTTTCAATTAATTCACTAGCATGCTAAATTAAAGACAAAATTGATCATTTTTCAAATGATGAGCCGTATACTTGGAACAGTTACCATAAAGAATTGATTAAAGGTTCATTTCAACTTATATTGCTTTCATCTTTTTAGAACAAAGAAGTGCTAGGTATTATGAGAAGAGAGAAGAGATTAGATAAGTTGCAGAGTGCTAAATTAATCAAAAGGCTTTGAATTTCTGAGAACTGCGCACAGAGAAGAGAAGTGAACCCTGAGAGAAGATTTGTTTCAATATTGGTAAAGAAAAGAGGGTTGAAATAGAGAAAACATGAGTAAGGTAGTTACTGTAGCTTCTACCAATGGGAGAAGTAAAGAGGTAGATGAAGAGGCTAAGGGAAAGCAAAATTACTCTGATGAATTCCTTAGATTGCTTCCGGGTTCAACTCAGAATAGGAGGGAAAATACTAATGTGCTTATAGAAGACTACTACGACATCATGGATGATGATACTCCAAGATCAATAGATTTTTTCCTGTTAACTACTTCTATAAAATTTCTGATAAAGCCATCCCAGTATCAAACCCTTGGACTTGTGGTTTGGCTAGGTTAATTGTTCCTGATGTCTACATAGATGTAGATTTGTTCTTAGGCCTTGCCAGTCATTATGATGTCTTGTTTAAGACAATTAAGAGGAATGATGGCACTGCCCTACTCATCCTAAATAGAAATTCATTTATGCAAGCTTTTGGTTTGTATAGCACTATGTCTACCAAAATTGACATTACTAAGCAAGAGGAAAGGTACAAGTTGAAGCCTGGTATTGCTATGGGACTGTTATAGAAACATATTCTCAAGGAGATAAAAAATCATCTTTCTCCTATGCCTGGGATAGCCCCACATTACTTCAAGGATCTACATTTCTACATTAAGTACGTCGCCTATGCCCTGTGTAGAGTGCTAGGGATAGATGGGGATGCTAAGAAGATTAATGCCAGGATATTGATGATGGTGCTAGGTTTACAGGAGGTCCATTCTAGCACTAGCTATGACTATATACAATATATTATTGACAAGATGCACGAGGGATTTATAGCAACTAAGAAGAAGATGAGGGATCCTAAGGAGATTGAACCCAAGTTCTTCCATTACTCCATCCTCATGCATCTACTGTTATATTTTAATTTTGTGATCATGGATGTAAATAATTTGACCCCTCAGAGGATTTTTCAGGGCGAACCTAATCCCATTCAATTTTTGGTGAAGGTTTGGAACTATACATCTAGGAATTGTGATTACTATGCATTCCAGAATTGGATTGTATATCCAATTGTATAGAGCATGGGCATCAGCAGGACAAGGCTCCCAATTAAGATTATGCAACTAATAAGGCATAATGAATATTTAGATAAATGGGAGGGAGACCATAATTGGGGAGATTTCTTCCTGGAAGAGAACTATACCATAATAAGGGTATATGGGTGTATACATCCACCTCATATCTTTCCTTACCATGTACCAACAAGAGTGGCTGCCATGGAATTTATATGGCAATTATTATTAACAGACAATGAGCACTTTGCATCACATAGGCAAGGGGACCTTAACCCCTAGACAGTTCAGAAATTATGATTTTACTATTGGAAAAGGTGCCATTGATTCAGTCAGCTAGTGGTTGGAAAGTTGCAGAATGGGCGCAGCTTCATACAGATATATTGATCCTGAAGGTTTTATGGCAGGAGTTCAAAATCTATATACACCCACAATCCCTAATACAAATGGCCATTGTGAATGTATTGAAGAGGATGCGACAAGAAACCTTCTTGATTAAGATGAGATCAAGACAAGGAGATCAAGGATTCAGGAATTGGTGAACCTTGAAAGACAAATCAAAAGAAGTAGATTGGCTTTTGGAGGATTCTATCCTTATTTTCTCTAATTTGATTGATAATTTCTATGTGCTTTGTGAGCAACTTGACAATGTCCTGGATAAGAAAGGACCCTAGGAGCCTGAACATTCAGAGTCAGAATATGAAAGTGATAGTGATGGTGACTATGCCCATCCACTTCAATATGACCAACCTTAGTAGAATGTTGTAGAGATACCACAATTGCAGGGAGATAAGGGCCACATTATTGACTTGACAGAGGTCACACAACCTGATGATGTAGAGGATCCTTTAGCCAAAAGGCAAAAGATGGAAGTAGCCCAGCCTTCAGCTAAGAGACAAGAAAAGAAAAAGGATAAAGAAAGTGCCCTAGTTCCTAGTAATAGGTTATATGACCATAACCTAATAAAACTAATTAGATAGGGAAAGAAGCAACAACTTGATATAGAGGAAAATATTGAGCTTCCTCTCAAAGCTTGTATTGATGAAAGATTACTACATCAACAACAATTCTTAAATGGTGATAGTTTCATCAAGACTGATGAATTTAAAGATTTTTTGAGATGGCATAAGAAGGAGGAAATAAGAGCCCAATTAAAAGTTGATGGAGAAGAAATGATCACAAATGAGGCTCTATTAGCCTTGCAATCATATGACCCTGATAGTGAGGATATCTCACTAGATTAGGCCAGGCAGATGGTATTAAGCAATGGCATATTGCTTGTTGAAGGCTAGGATTTGGCTTCAGCTTTCATCATTGATTAGATAAGAAAGCAGCTAGATTTGAAAATGGAAAGTGAGGTACAAATTGGAGACATGATAAAGGGTTTTGGGTATAGCCCAAAATCTCAAGCCTTTTCCATGTGGAACTTGTACCAAAAGGACCAGAAGCCTCAATTGGTGAACATTCAAGAGAACATGGTAGGTAATTAGATGGTCTGGTCTGTATAGAATATAGGGGATTTGGAAACATCCCAAATTATGACACATTGGGCACACTTGAATGAGGAAAAGACTAAACAGATGTCTGATAAGTGTAGCGTGTTGATAGAGGAGACCAGTGCATTGGCCAAAGAGCGAGAGTTGTGCCACATCAAAATACATCAACAGGATCAGGTGATTGCGAGGCTATTGAAGGAATTAAAAGAAAAGCTTGAAGTGGTGTATGTACCTTCACAACCACCTCTGCAAATTGAGGAGAAAGAAAAGTCAGAGGAGGTGGTTGAAAAGGATGACATGGGAGAAAAGAAGAATGAGATAGCCTTGAATGCATTTAGGTGCATTTTACAGCATAGAATTGATATATTGAAGGATAAGACAGATGTCATCCTTAGTACATATAATAAGTTGCCTACCTTACATATACAGATAACAAGGTACCTTGCTACATTGAACCCTTATTTTGTTAATTGGTCTCTTAGGGTGCAACTATTTGAGAAACTTGTCATTTTGCAGCCCTTAAAGCCAGAATTTCCTAAAGTGGTGACAGAGGTAGGAGATGAGATTAAAAGGATAAATGTAGCCTTATCATTCTTTAAGGGCAAGTTGAATCAAGTGGAGGTTAAATTGAGCATGTTCTCTTTAGATTTCAACAGATTTGTTCCTTCACTTAGAGGAGAAGATGATTAGATAAAAGCCTTGGAGGTCTGGAAGAATGAGTTTGACAGTAAGATGCCTAATAATAAGGCATTTATTTGAGGATCTGATTAGGATATTGAAGGCTTCAATAAGATTTTGGATGAATCTTTCAAGGTAGAGACAGACATCAATAAATTCCTAGTGGATGTTAAGAATGCCACCGATGTCAGATGGGATAGGCAAAAGGCACAGGTATAGAGCACACAAAGCTTTAATTGGCCTACGGAGGATGAAGTGACAACATGGGAACTAATGACTAGGCCCAAGAAAAAGAAGCCTATGGTGGAGGAAGAAGTCTTGGACGACGAATGAACGTGAACACTTGGTTCTTCACTATTGAGTATAATGAAGTCCGTTATTACTAAAGGAAAGTGTAGGTGAGCCTGTAAGGGAGGTCACCTAAGCTTGACATAAAAATTATGAGCTACCATGAATACTATCAGAATAAAGGTGCCAGATTCAGAGAAGAACAAAGAATATCAGATTTCATCTCTTGACTTTGTTTTTCCACCGCTTCTTCATTCTCCTCTTTTGTTTTTTCTGTAGTTTTAGGGTTAGTTTTCTAAAAACCATCTAAAGCTTGTTGCATCCAATAGAAAAGGATTCCAATATGGTTAAGGACCTATAAATAGACAAAAAATTATAATTGTAAGGGAGATGAAATATATTACAAAAATTTGACTTTCTGAATTGGTGTCTGTGTTTTCAAGCTTCAAAGCTTTTAATGTATAAAAGTAGGATCATATCCATAAAATATGGTGCAATTTTACTCTTTCTATTGTTGTCTCTTTATTTCCTGTGTATGCTCTTTTACGTTTAAATCTATAAGGCATTCTTAAGTATTCTGGTTACACGGTAGCTATTTAACTACTTACAAGTTTCTTTCAAGCAAAGAACTAAGTTTTGTGAGTAATTTCAGGGAGCATAATAGTATTCAAGGATTTGATACAATATTCTAGAGGTAACTAGGTAATTTTTAAGGCAACTTATCTGAATTGCATGTAGGTTGTAAGGCAGCTTACAGTATTTTTTTTCTGTGAAACTTTAGCTCATTGACTCTGTAGCCCAAAGGACAGGCACTGATCTAAGATTTGGTCTGATAATCTATCATCATCCAAGTTTTTCAAAACTATTCAAAATCATTTTAATCAAAATACTTCTGTTACTTAGAAAAAACAAGTTGAACTCATTAAGGACTTATATCAACAAGATATTGTCCATCTTTGTGATTCCTTAGAGAGTGAATCAATTAGGCTATCCCTCCTAAAAAGGAAGAAGGATGAAAGTCCTTATATCATTGGTTTATGCTATATTTACAACCATGGTTTGTATGGTTAAGTTTTTCATTTGGTTATGCTTGGTCATTTGTAAGGTTCTTTATAAGTTGGTTTAACAAAGATACATAGAAAATCAGTGTCCACATTAATATATGTTGTGTGATCAGTCATCATAAAAGGGTAAAACCTGCCTGAGTATTTGTGGAGCTCAAAAATGAAGAAGGATCTTATTCAATCCTTAGAAATTAGGCTTTCCTTGTATCTAAATCAGTATTAGAAGGCATAGTGTTCAAGTAATTATTCAAGCACTGTGATTCATACAAGAAAAATCACTAACAAATTGGCGACTCTACTGGGGAATAGAGATTATAAAGTCTGGTTGAGAAGTTTCAGAATATCTCTAGTCCAAGTAGTCAGAAGTCTCTGGTGTTTCAAAGATTAAAATTTTACAAATAATCCTAGTGGTTTTTGTCATATTATAATTTAATAAATATTCATTCATCCCAAGTTATTGGGTGGTGACTCTAAAAGAAAATATCTGAGATTAGTGCAAGGTTAATAAATGTCTTTTCAAATGAATACTAGGTCAAGGGTGAGAATTGATCCTGAAAGGGTGTTACATGAGGGACTCCCATCATCCTCAATAATGAGAATGTCTTGGAGGAAAAAGAGAAATCAAGTTAGTATGGATGAAACCCCTGTAAGAGGTAAAGAGGGTAAAGTTAGGAGAGATATGAATACCAATCAACGCTCTCATGATGGAAATAATTTAGAGTATGAAGAGGCTGCTGAAAGAGTATTAGAAACACCCATAGTCACTTCTACTTCAAATGATACAGAGGAGAATAGCACACCTAGTTCAAATTCAGAAAATGCTCCTTCTGATATGCTAGCAAATGAAGAGAAGTTCATTTTGAAACAGCTCGCCCTAGTTCAACAAATGAAAAAGGAGAGAGAAATGAGAAAGAAAAAGAATGATCATAAGGATGTTGATAACAATAGAAAAATATCTTCAAAACATGAAATTATGAAGGATACAGAGAGGCTTCAGAAGGACCAAGAAATACCATTCACTCATAAGGTTTCTACTTTACAAATGAATAAAGGTAAACAAAAGATGAGTGAACTTAGAGATCAAGAACCTAAATTTCAGAAGCCTTTGATAGAGAAAATGTCCAAGTTAGAAATTGACTTGGAAAGGTTTAGAGTTGAAAAATAAACCATGGAAAAAATGTTGGAAAAAGCACAAATGGAAGCTGCAACAATTGAAATGAAGAAAAAGATAGATTTTTCGCAGTCTTCAAAATATTCTCATACCGGGCCTGAAAATATTATAGCTTCTAAAGAAAAAGCTACTACTTCTAAAGAGGATGATAGCTTTCAAAGGAAACCACTTCATACTAAAAGGTACAAACAATTTGATTTTTTTGGTATCCCTAGATACCCTAATGCTTTTCCTAAAGATGTGGGTGATGTAGGAGAAAAGCTCCCAAAGTTTGTAGGTAACAATTTTATTTCTTGTGAAACACATTTAAGGAAATTCATTGATTTTTTTGATGACTTTAATATCACCCATGAGGATGTATTAATGAAATTATTTGTTCATTCCCTAGTGGAGGATGCAAGAGAATGGTTTAGGAGTCTTGCTAATGGATCGGTTGTTTCTATGGATGAGTTGCTTGAATTGTTTAAAGATCAGTATGGAGACAAAACAAATAAAGGATTTTTATTGAATGAGTTCAATAATATCAAGAAAAATTACAATGAAGAGGTTACAGAGTTTAACACAAGGTTTCATAGAGCTGTGCACAAACTATTTCATAAGATAAAGCTAGATGAAGAGGTATGTCTAGCATCCTATTTTAATGCTTTTGATTCCAAAATGGGATATGCTCTAAGAGATAAAAACTCTAGAAATCTTACTGATGCTTATAAAATAGTAGTCAATATTGAAATGAACAGAAGAATATCTGGTAAGTTAAATAGGAGGGATGACTCAAGGTTTAGTAGGAGCAATCTAAAAGAACTAGAGTACAAAGAATATAAAGCTCCTCTGAATAATAGACCTTCTTATAATACCACTTACAATCCTCAGAATAGAATGCAAAACCATCCGTATGGAACTTGATTCAAAGATGGAAAGCCTATTTTTACACCAAAAAAAGAAAAAATAGACAACAGAACTCTAGACCCTCTTCATAGAAATTCTGTCCATTTCTGCAATGATGACACTTGGTGTTAAGCTTGTGAGGCCCCTCATAACCCTAATTTTTTTGTTATTTCCTTGAATTTGAGAGCAAGTGACGAACAAGAAAATGATGAGGGTGAACAGTGTGATCATAATATGACACATACTTATTCATTCCATGATGTTGATTCAAACAGTGAAGAGGAAAATCATGATTCTTATATTTCACAAGGGAGGGTTGAGAATCATCATCAACAAATCTTATTTGATAGTGAAACTGATGAAACTGATGATAGTATAAGATGTTATGCTCAAGATGGTCAGGATGTTCCACTCATAAGGAAAACTTTAGATGAAGAGAAGGCTAGAATTACTGTGGATCTAGTAAACAAAGCTAGAAGCAATTACCTCTTAAGGAACAGGGTGGTAGGTGGTATTGGTAGCCAGCCCTTTGGTGTTTTTATAAAGTAAAATAAGATAGACGCTAAGTATGTTTAGAAAAGGGAAGGACCTAGTGAAAATTTAAATAAACATAAGGTCAAGATTATCACAAAAGCCATAGAGCCAAATGTTGTACAAGAGGAAGATGTGAAAAGACAAGAAAAATTAGTTCCTATTCAAAAGATAGAAAATAAAAAGTTAAAAGAGTCAGCTCTGAAAGAACACAATTAAGAAAATGATGTCATTATTGACAAATCAAATTTTTCAGATATGAGGTACACTCTAGTAGATATGGGTCAGTGTTTGTCCCAGATGATAGTTAAGGTTCCATTTCTGGAAATGATGAGAACTAAAGAACACAAGTAAAAGGTAATGTCATTGTTAAATAGTGTGCCCACAATAAAGGTTCAAAGTCCAGAAAATGTTAGCAAAAAGCTAATTACTAAGGAGATTGAAACTGAGGTGTTAACATCTGAAATTCCTCAAATATTCTTGAATGCAACTTCTTCCCCTAAAGTTGTTGACCCATTTTTTCTCTCATTAATAGTAAACAATAAAATGCTAAAAAATTGCATGATTGATTCAGGAGCATCTACTACTGTTATTCCAGTGGAAATCATGAGGGCAATGGGATTACAAGTTGATACTCCTTATGGGAGATGTAGAGATATGGATTCTAGAGAGGTCCCTGTAATTGGTACTATTGAGGCTATGCCTTATAGACTAGCAATATTCCCTGAGGTAGTTATGATTATGAATGTTCTTGTGGCTGACATACCACCTCATTATGGCATGTTGCTATCAAGAAAATTGAGTGCTCAGATTGGAGGTAGTATACAAAATGATTTGTCATATGGTACTTTTAACATTGCTAGAGAAAATGTTAAGGTCTTAAGGGAGAGTAGAACTCCTCACATGATAGAAAAATTTGAAGACACTAACATCAATTGTTGCATTGATATAGACATGGTTAATTCTAGGATGCAAACAGATGAACTTTATTGTCAGCATGAAGAGATTGATCCTATAAACAAAGAGTTGATTATGCAGAGTGATGGATTATGGAAAATGTACTTTGATGGTGCTTTCTCTAAAGAAGGATCAGGGGTAGGAGTATTGTTGATATCTCCATCAGGTACAACTTTTAAGTACTCATTTTTGTTAGTCTTCCAATGTACAAACAATACTACAGAATATGAGGCTTTATTCTTAGTACTTGAAATTGCTATCAAACATGGTATAAAATGTTTAAAGGTTTATGGTGATTCTAAGTTGGTGTAGTACAAGTTAGATCCAAATATGCTGTAAAGAATGACAGATTGAAAATTTACAAACATGCTATTTGGGATCAGCTTGAGATGTTTGATGCTTTTGATATAAATTGGTTAGAAAGGTCAAAAAATATTATGGCTGATTTTTTAGCAAATGTTGCTTTAAAAAATGATGATTTGACCTTACATGGGGTGTCAATACTAGAAGTCAAAATAAGACCAATTTTTCCAGACAACATATGCAACTGACAGGTGTTCCAAGATGATCAAGATATTATAAGGTTCATACAATGTCTAGACCATTATGAAAACCAAAGCATAGATTGCAACTCCTTACTAGAATCAGATGTTAGAAAGGACTACATCTTCAGAAATGAAGTTGTTCAACTAAGTTCTAATCAGATTTCTAGGAGCTTGGTTGAACTTGAAGCATTGTTTATTAGCCAGCAAAATGATCCATCAAAGTTAAGCAATGCCAAGACTGAGGATTTGGAAGAAATAAACTTAGGATCTGAAAATTGTCCTCAAATAGTTTATATTGGAAAGGGTTTACACTCTCATGTAAGAATAAATCTGATCAAATTGTTGAGAAAATATAAACATGTCTTTTCTTGGTCATATGAGGACTTGAAAGCATATAGTGAGGACCTCTTTCAACATGAAATCCCTTTGAAATCAGATATGAAACCTTTTAGGAAAAAACAAAGGCCTATTAACCCCTTGTTGGCTCCTAATATGCAACAAGAGTTGATGAAACTCAAGGATGCTGGGATAATCTAGCCTATCAGACATTCAACTTGGGTATCAAATTTAGTGCCAGTTAGGAAGAAAAATGGTGATATCAGGCTATGTGTGGATTTTAGGAATCTAAATATTGCTTCTCTCAAAGATAACTACTCATTACCCAATATGGAAGCAATGTTATACAAAGTGATTGGTTGCGAATTACTGTCTATGATGAATGGTTTCTCAGGGTATAACCAGGTTCTAGTCAAAGAATCAGAGCAGTATAAAACTGCATTTACTACTCCATGGGGAACTTATGTCTATATCAGGATGCCTTTTGGATTGATAAATGTAGGAGCAACTTTTCAGAGAGCTATGGATGTTTCTTTCAAGGAATTCATTGATCTATTCATGGTTATTTACCAAGATGACTTAACTACATATTCCAAAAAGTCTATTGATCATTGTGATCATCTGGATAAGATTTTTCAGAAAGCATTGGAATATGGTGTATCACTAAATCCTAAAAAATGTCATTTTGTAGTCAAAGAAGGGAAGTTACTAGGACATATAGTATTTAAGGAAGGGGTAAGGATAGACCCTAAGAGAGTACAAGAAATTCAAAAGGTGATGCCTCTAAAAAACTTAAAATGTGTACAATCTTTCTTAGGAAAGATTAACTTTGTCAGAAGATTTATAGCCAATTTTGCAGAAATTGTTCAACCCATTGTAAAATTGCTAAAGAAATATGCCAAGTTTGTTTGGAATGAAGAAGCCCAACAAGCATTTGAAAAAATAAAAAAGGAAGTGCAAGAAGCTCCAGTTTTGAAATCTCCAGATTATACTAGGCCTTTCTCTTTGTTTTCATTTGAATCATTTCATACAATTGCTGCTGTATTGCTTCAGAAGGATGAACAAGGATTCAAATATCCCATACCTTTTTATAGTAGATCCTTGCAGGCTGCAAAGATTAACTATGATATAATGGAGAAACAGGCTTATGCCTTGGTGAAAGCTGTCAAATCTTTTAGGCCATATTTTGTATGTGCCAAAATATAGGCTTATGTTCCTCATTCATTAGTCAAGGATGTCCTTACACAATCAGAGGTAACTGGTAAGAGGTGTAAATGGATCACCAGAATTTAGGAATTCAACCTTGAGATCCATATTACAAAATTAATAAGAGGACAAGGCTTGGCAAAGCTCATGACAGAAGAGAACCTAGATTTAGTACAGTTAAATCAGACAGAAATACATGACCAAGCCATTACTAGCATAGAAAAGAAACCACGCTATACTGATATTGTATTCCTTCTCAAAAATGCTAAGTGTCCTGATCATTTGTCTGAAAATCAGAAAAGGAGTCTGAAACTACAAACTCAAAGGTACACTCTGATCCAAGGTGACTTGTTCTGGAAAGATAAGAATGGTATACTATTGTTATGCCTTGACAGATATCAAGCAGAAAAAGTTTTGACTAAAATGCATGATGGAGAATGTGGAGGTCACTTTTCTACTAAAACTACTGCCCATAATATTTTAAGGGAAGTGTACTATTGGTCTACTTTGTTCAAGGATACTTATATGCATGTCAAGAAATGTGAGCCGTGTCAAAAGTTTTCTAATAAACTAAAAATTTTAGGTGCTCTGTTACTGAACCCAGTGAGCTCCTTTTTCTATGTGGGGGATTGACTTTCTTGGTGAATTTTAGGAGAAATCTTGTGGAGGACATAGTTGAATATTGGTTGCCACAGATTACTTTACAAAGTGGTTTGAAGCTATCCCTACAAGGAAAGAAACAAGCAAGGTGGTTATTGAGTTTCTCATGGAGAATATTATAACTAGATTTGGTGTACCCTCTAAGTTAGTGATGGACAATGCTATGAGTTTCAGATCAGAAGAAATGACAAGTTTCAGTGAAAGGTATGGGATTACAATATCATACTCATCCCCATATCACCCACAAGCTAATGGACAAGCTGAGTCTAGTAATAAGAGTATATTGAAGATACTGAGAAGGACTATGGAACAGAATAAGAGAACATGGCACATAAAGTTGAAATTAGCTCTTTGAGCTGATAGGATAACACTCAAGAAGGCAACTGGTAAATCTCCTTTTGAGTTAGTGTATGGATTACAAGCAAGGTTACCAATTAACAATATTTTACCAATATTTCAATTTAAATAGGAAGAACAATTAGATGTCTCTGACAGTATGCAAGATAGAATGATACAGCTGATTGAATTGGATGAAGCAAGGAGAAGTAGCCAGAAAGAAAACATAAAGCTAAAGCAAAAGATGAACTACATGTTTGACAAAAGGGCTACAGAGAGAAAATTCTAGGCTGGTGACCTAGTTCTTCAATGGAATCTAAAAGTAGAAGACAAAGGTAAGCATAAGAAATTTGAGTCTTTGTGGTTAGGACCTTTTATTGTTTCAGAGATTTTTGGCAAAGACTCATATTTATTGAAGAATATGGAGGGAGAAATTTTTGAGCTGCTTGTGCATGGGAAATTCTTGAAGCCTTTCTTTAAGTAAAGATCAAAGCAATGCACAAGTAAATATGTATCATATTTTACATAGTTTCCCTTTTGTTTTAGGTTAGTTGGTCTCTACTTCATTTTTTGAAGGGTCTGCAACCAAAGATTCTGTGGTTATTGGCCATAAACTATGTTTAGTCAATCCTTAGGTAGAGCCACTATTGGTTGTATTCCCAGTTCTAGTCTGTTTGCCAAATTTTTCTGATCCTCATGCTCTTGTCTTTCCTAAAAGCCAGAAGTTTCTCTGTTCCTATAAAATCCTTGTTGTAATTCTTTAGGGTTTTCAAGTCAAAATCCATGTGAAAGTGTAAAAACCTCCAAACCTTAGGTCTTGTTTTGTGCCAAAATCAGAAAAAATCCTAAAAATAATCATCATACTTCTATTTTGGAGTACCTTTTTAAAAATAACTTAAGTCATGTGTTTTTAAAGCATGGTCACCTAGTCACATGATCCAGATGGCATATTCCTTCTTTCCTTGAGACTTGGTGATTAGCTTATGTCAGGATGTCTCTAAAAGAATTGGAATATTCCTTTAGCCTTAAGAGACTTGGCAGAGCTCTTCATGTCGCATGGTCGATAGATTGGTCTTCAGTTAAGTAACTATGCAAAGTTCATGTCGCGTAGTCTCCAGAAGGGATGGTGGTTAAGAGAAAGATGCTGAGACTTTGTGACTAACTATATGCAATTTAAGATGAGACACAGTCAGGTTGTCACCAGATTGAGATGTTGAGTTAGCTTTCTATTCAACGATGCAGAGATGATTAATGAAGGAGACATGTGTCCAAAGGTGAGTTGATTAATAAGCATGTCGCGTAGTCTCCCAATGGAAAAAGATTATTCAGCGATTACGAAACTAAGTATAAAGAGCTTTGTTGTCGCGTAGTCTCCAGAAAATCTAAGGGTATGATAGATTACTCAGTGATTTAGTGGGAACCATCAGATGCAATGATTAAAGGATCCTACAGTGGTCATGAAGTCTCTAAACGAAAGAGCCCAAGGGAAAGGGTACTCACGACCTAGAGATAAGGGCGTGTCACATAGTCTCCAAATGAACTGAAGGGTAAAGTGCTTGTCGCATTGTCTCTAAAATATTTGACACTTAACATGGGTATTTAGCGATTAAGTGACTAAAGGTAGTTGTGGGGTCTCATAAAGGAAAATAAGCACTCAATGACTTGGAGTTAACTGTAAGAGCTAAAAATGACTGTTAGTCGCAGAGTCTATAAATAAAGTGTGAGTTAGATTTTTCATCCAGTGACTTTGATTTACACAGTCGTGTGATCACCAAAAGCAAACTATGGTTAACTAATATAGAAAAAGTAACATGGTCACTGAGTCTCTAGAAGTAAAAAGGGTTAAAGACTTGGGGCAGTGACAAGGTAGTCGCTAAGAATGAAATTATAAAAAAAGGCGGCAATGGCTGACATGACAACATGAATCATTTGGCGACCAATGACAAGCTTGGATATTGATTACAGTGTAAAAAGGGTAGATGAGATGTATGATAGAGAGCCAATCACACAAGGACATGTCATCTCCTTCTAATTTTATGAGGATATGATTTAGATTTCCTATCACGCACATGAACTATGGCTAGGTTTTCAATTAATTCTATAGCATGCTGAATTGAAGACAGAATTGATCATTTTTCAAATTATGAGTTGTATACTTGGAATAGTTACCATAAAGAATTGATTAAAGGTTCATTTTAACTTATCTTTCTTTCAGATTTTTAGAATGAAGAAGTGCTAGGTATTCAGAGAAGAGAGAAGAGATTAGATAAGTTGTAGAGTGCTAAATTAATCAAAAGGCTTTGAATTTCTAAGTACTACACACAGAGAAGAGAAGTGAACCCTAAGAGAAGATTTGTTTCAATATTGGTAAAGAAAAGAGGGTTGAAATAGAGAAAACATGAGTAAGGTAGTTAGTGTAGCTTATGCCAGTGGGAGAAGTAAAGAGATAGATGAAGAGGCTAAGGGAAAGCAAAATTACTCTAATGAATTCCTCAGATTGCTTCCGTGCTCAACTTAGAATAGGAGGGGCAAATGCTAAGGTGCTTACAGATGAATACTATGACATCAGGGATGTTGATACTCCAAGATCAACAGGTTTTTCCCTCTTTAACTACTTCTATAAAAATTCTGATAAAGCCATCCTAGTATCAAACCCTTGGACCTGTGGTTTGGCTAGGTTAATTGTTCCTGATGTCTACATAGATGTAGATTTGTTCTTAGGCCTCGCCAGTCATTATGATGTCTTGTCCAAGACAATTAAGAGGAATGATGGCACTGCCCTACTCATCCTAAATAGAAATTCATTTATGCAAGCTTTTGGTTTGCATAGTACTATGTCTACAAAAATTGACATTACTAAGAAAGAGGAAAGGTACAAGTTGAAGCCTGGTGTTGCTAGGGGACTGTTACAGAAACACATGCTCAAGGAGATAAAAAACCATCTTTCTTCTATGCCTGGGACAACCCTGTATTACTTCAAGGATCTGCATTTATACATTAAGTACATCGCCTATGCCCTGTGTGGAGTGCTAGCGATAGATGGGGATGCTGAGAAGATTAATGTTGGGATATTGATGATGGTGCTGGATTTACAGGATGTGCATTCTAGCACCAGCTATGACTATATAAAATATATTATTGACAAGATGCACAAGGGATTTATAGAAACTAAGAAGAACATGAGGGATCCTAAGGAGAAAGAACCCATGTTCTTCCATTACTCCATCCTCATGCTTCTGTTGTTATATTTTAGTTTTGTGATCATGGATGTAAACAATTTGACCCCTCAGAGGATTTTTCAGGGTGAACCTAATCCCATTCAGTTTTGGGTGAAGGTTTGGAACTATACATCTAGGAATTGTGACTACTGTGCATTCTAGAATTGGATTATATATCCAATAGTACATAGCATGGGGATCAGCAAGACAAGGCTCCCAATTAAGATTATGCAACTACTAAGGCCTAATGAATATTTAGATAAATGGGAGGGAGACCATAATTGGGGAGATTTCTTCTTGGAAGAGAACTATACCATAATAAGGGTATATGGGTGTATACATCCACCTCATATATTTCCTTACCATGTACCAACAAGAGTGGCTGCCATGGAATTTATATGGCAATTATTATTAACAGACAATGAGCACTTTGCATCACATAGGAACGGGACCTTAACCCCTAGAACATTTAGAATTTTTTATTTTACTATTGCCAAAGGTGCCATTGATTCAGTCAGCTAGTGGTTGGAAAGTTGCAGAATGGGGGTAGCTTCATACAGATATATTTATCCTGAAGGTTTTATGGTAGGAGTTAGAAACCTATATACACCCAAAAT
The DNA here is from genome assembly GCA_018584345.1 of Thuja plicata. NCBI lineage: Eukaryota > Viridiplantae > Streptophyta > Pinopsida > Cupressales > Cupressaceae > Thuja > Thuja plicata. Next base: position 104,479 of record MU226961.1, on the reverse strand, counting down.
TCCCAATACAAATGTTCATTGTGAATGTATTGAAGAGGACGCGACAAGAAACCTTCTTGATGAAGATGAGATGAAGACAAGGAGATCAAGGATTTAGGAATTTTTGAACCTTGAAAGACAAATCAAAAGAAATGGATTGGATTTTGGAGGATTCTATCCTAATTTTCCCTACTTTGATAGAATCAAAGCCATGATTGATAATTTATATGTGCTTTGTGAGCAACTTGACAATGTCCTGGATAAGAAAGGACCCTAGGAGCCTGAACATTCAGAGTCAGAATATGAAAGAGAGTGATGGTGACTATGCCCATCCATCAATATGACCAACCTCAACAGAATGTTGTAGAGATACCACAATTGCAGGGAGTTGAGGGCCACATTGTTGACTTGATAGAGGTCACACAACCTGATGATGTAGAGGAGCCTTTAGCCAAAAGGCAAAAGATGGAAGTAGGTCAGCCTTCAGCTAAGAGACAAGAAAAGAAAAAGGATAAAGCAAGTGCCCTAGTTCCTGGAAATAGGTTATATGACCATAACCTAAGAAAACTAATTAGACAGGGAAAGAAGCAACAACCTGATATAGAGGAAAATATTGAGCTACCTCTCAAAGCTTGTATTGATGAAAGATTACTACATTAGTAGCAATTATTGATTGATGATAGTTTCATCAAGACTGATGAATTTAAAGATTTTTTGAGATGGCATAAGAAGGAGGAAATAAGAGCCCAATTAAAAACTGATGTAGAAGAAACAATCACAAATGAGGCTCTATTAGCCTTGCAATCATATGACCCTGATAGTAAGGATATCTCACCAGATGAAGCCAGGCAGATGGTATTAAGTAGTGGTATATTGCTTGTTGAAGGCTGGGATTTGGCTTCAGCTTTCATCATTGATCAGATAAGAAAGCATCTAGATTTGAAAATGGAAAGTGAGGTACAAATTGGAGACATGATAAAGGGTTTTGGGTATAGCCCAAAATCTCAAGCCTTTCCCATGTGGAACCTGTACCCAAAGGACTAGAAGCCTCAATTGGTGAACATTCAAGAGAACATGGTAGGTAATTAAATGGTCTGGTCTGTAAAGAATATAGGGGATTTTGAAATATCCCAAATTATGACACATTGGGCACACATGAATGAGGACAAGACTAAACAGCTGTCTAATAAGTGTAGCATGTTGATAGAGGAGACCAGTGCATTGGCGAAAGACCGAGAGTTGTGCCACATCAAAATACATCAACATGATCAGGTGATTGTGAGGCTATTGAAGGAATTAGAAGAAAATCATGAAGTGGTGTATGTACCTTCACAACCACCTTTGAAAATTGAGGAGAAAGCAAAGTCAAAGGAGGTGGTTGAAAAGGATGACATGGGATAAAAGAAGAATGAGATAGCCTTGAATGCATTTAGGTGCTTTTTACAACATAGAATTGATATATTGAAGGATAAGATAGATGTCATCCTCAATACATATATTAAGTTGCCTACCTTACATACGAAGATAACAGGGTACCTTGCTACATTGAACCCTTATTTTGTTAATTGGTCTCCTAGGGTGCAACTATTTGAGAAACTTGCCTTTTTGCAGCCCTTAAAGCCAGAATTGCCTGAGGTGGTGACAGAGGTAGGAGATGAGATTAAAAGGATAAATGTAGCCTTATCATTCTTCAAGGGCAAGTTGAATCAAGTGGAGGTTAAATTGAGCATGTTCTCTTCAGATTTCAATAGATTTGTTCCTTCACTTAGAGGAGAAGATGATCAGATAAAAGCCTTGGAGGTCTGGAAGAATGATTTTGACAGTAAGATGCCTAATAATGAGGCATTTCTTTTAGGATCTGATTTGGATATTGAAGGCTTCAATAAGATTTTGGATGAAGCTTTCAAGGTGGAGATAGATGTAAATAAATTCCTAGTGGATGTTAATAATATCACTGATGTCTGATGGGATAGGCAAAAGGCACAGGAACAGAACACACAAAGCTTTAATTGGCCTACGGAAGATGAAGTGATAGCATGGGAACTATTGACTAGGCCCAATAAAAAGAATCCTGCGATGGAGGAAGAAGTCTTGGATGACAAAAGGAGGTGAACACTTGGCGCCTCACTATTGAGTATAATGAAGTCAATTATTACTAAAGGAAAGTGTAGGTGAGCCTGTAAGGGAGGTCATCTAAGCTTGACATAAATATTATGAGCTACCATGAATACTATTAGAATAAAGGTGCCAGATTTAGAGAAGAACAAAGAATATCAGATTTCATCTCTTGACTTTGTTTTTCCACCACTTCTTCATTCTCCTGTTTTGTTTTTTCTTTAGTTTTAGGGTTAGGCTTCTAAAAAGCATTCGAAGCTTGTTGCATCCAATAGAAAAGGATTCCAAGATGGTTAAGGACCTATAAATAGACAAAAATTTGTAATTGTAAGGGAGATGAAATATATTACATAAATTAGACTTTCTTAATTGGTGTCTGTGTTTTCAAGCTTCAAATATTTTCATGTATAAAAGAAGGATCATATCAATAAAATACGATGAAATTTTACTCTTTTCTATTGTTGTCTCTTTATTTCCTGTGTATGCTCTTTTATGTTTAAATCTGCAAGGCATTCTTAACCATTCTAGTTACAAGGTAACTATTTAATTACTTGCAAGTTTCTTTCAAGCAAAGAACTGAGTTTTGTGAGTAATTTCAGGGAGCATAACAGTATTCAAGAATTTGATACAATATTCTAGAGGTAACTAGGTAATTTATAAGGCAACTTATATGAATTGCATGTAGGTTGCAAGGCAACTTACAATATTTTGTTTCTAAGAAACTTTAGCTCATTGACTCTGTAGCCCAAAGGACAGGCACTGATCTAAAATTTGGTCTGATAATCTATCATCATCCAAGTTTTTCAAAACTATTCAAAATAATTTTAATCAAAATACTTCTGTTACTTAGAACAAACAAGCTGAACTCATTAAGGACTTATATCAATAGGATATTGTCCATCTTTGTGATTCCTTAGAGAGTGAATCAATTAGGTTATCGCTCCTAAAAAGGAAGAAGGATGAAAGTCCTTATATCATTGGTTTATGCTATATTTACAACCATGGTTTGTATGGTTAAGTTTTGCATTTGGTTATGCTTGGTCATTTGCAAGGTGCTTTATAAGTTGGTTTAATAAAGATACATAGAAAATCAGTGTCCACATTTAAGTTGTTTTATGATGACTATGTGATCAGTCATCATAAAAGGGTAAAACCTGCCTGAGTATTTGTGGAGCTCAAAAATGAAGAAGGATCTTATCCAATCCTTAGCAATTAGGATTTTCTTGGCTTGAAGCATTATTAAAGGGTATAGTGTTCAAGTAGTTTATCAAGCATTGTGTTTCATGCAAGAAAAATCCCTAACATCCACCTCATAAAAACATCGTTCCTCCAAATCCCTTGCAGAAAAATAATCCCATCAAGATTCAACCGCTCCTATCCAAGTTGCTCCTATCAAAGATACTCATGCACCTATTGATATAAAGATGAATTCAAAAGAGAAGAGCCTTGGCAATGCATCTCACTCTAAATATGTTGATATCCCTTCCACACCTTATATCCCTCCATTCAAACATAAGCATCATCCTTCACTATCCTCCAACTCCATCCTTGGTCCCTATATCCGAGAGCTGAAATCATCAAACCATCCATCTATATTGGGTCCTTATATCCCTCCATCCACTTACCCTATCCCCTATCAAGATCAAAAAAGACATACATCCTTGAAATATCCTTATCAACCAATCCATATGAAATAGTCATATCAGTCCTATTCATCCACACTCCCCAAGTCTTTTGGAAATAATTTGGATGTGCAACGAAGAAATTAGAAATCCAAGAATCCACTTACATATGAAGATCACTATGTCCCATCTAATCGACATGTGACTACAAAGAGACCACAAGGGTCCACTGAGAAAAGAATAAAATCAAAGTGAATATGGGTTCCTAAATCCATCATGGAAGAATTGCATTCTAAATCCAAGCAAAGAATCATATCAAAGAAAATATGGGTTCCTAAATCCAACATGGACGAATTGCGTTCTAAATCATCCAAAAGCAAAGGAAAATCAAAAGCTATGTGGATTCCCAAGTCTCTTCTAAAGGACTTGGATACAATAAGAAAATCAAAATTTATGTGGATTCCCAAGTCTCTCTTAAAAGGCTTGAACAAAAAGGAAAAATCAGAGTTGGCATCCAAGCTTCCAAAGCCTTCCACTTCATCTTCAGCTAAACATCCCCCATCTTATAACTCTATTTTGGGTTCTCATGTCCCAAAATCCATTACCTTGAATACTTCATCCATCTTGGGTCCTTGTATGCCAAGATCCATATCCTATCATACATCAAAGATTCAAACTATTCCATCCACTTTTCCTCCATTTGTCCACTACCCTTCAAGGGGTGTGTCGATGTTGATCTTATCACCATATCCTTCCATCCCTCTTATCCAATCTATCACATAAATCCTTGGCTACTATCTTCCTTATCCTCCATATCATTTTTCCCTATCAACATCTTTGAGCATACTTTCAACAGCCTTGGCCTATCATAGCATATCTTTCAAAGGAGCACTATCCAAAGAGCAAGAAGCTTAAGTTCTTCCATAAAATAAAAAGTACAAAAAAAAGAAGGGAAAAGAAAAGATAAAGTGCCTTGGTGAAAACCTTGTAAATAGGCACCTTGGTAGCAAAAGTAAAGATAAATCAATCCATCCTATGGTGAAAACCACTTCTTGTGGCACCTTGGATAAGTACCATGATGAAAATCTGGCAAACAGGCATCATGCATAATCCCTCCTACTTGCACTCTTCACTTGGGGGAAAGTTCCTTCCATGTCATCCCATCCATCATACCTTACATCCAGCTATCCTGTGAGCATCCATGTTCCTTCTACTGATCTTGACAAGGTTGAGCTTATCCATGAACACACATGTATCTTGACATGCATTAGCTCATTCACTTTCTCTAATCCATGGTACCTTATCATGATCTTTCTTATCTCAAGCCTATCCTTCCTATCTCTCAGTGTTCCTTCCATAATCCAAAACATGCACTTATACCTCCATCACCCCTTATCCCAATCATGCTATCATAGCTATATCCTATCTAATTGACCCCTTGGTCTTGATGAAAAATGAAAAATAGTTTCTTATAAGTCTCTTGACATGTCCATTCTTTTGGACTCCATGCTTTTCATGACATCAGGTCATTGTCCTATATGCTATCTAGCACCGCTCTATGAGCCTACATTGTGATATTCATTTTTTCCCTAGCTTGGGTAATCTTGACGAAACTGTCTTTGAGGGTTGCATTCATCCTCTTCATCTATCATTGTCTATTCTCCTCATCCATAAAATTTCTAATGCATCTATAATGATCTCTACCTTGCTAGACATTGGGGGAAAACCAATGTGATCTTGATTGAGACAAGAGTAATCTCTGAAAAAAATCTAAAAAGGTGAAAAATAATCCTGAAAAAAATTTGAAAATTTGAAAAATACAAAAAATTGAAAAAAATTGAAAAAAAAGGATGGCAACATAGGCATGCTTACCAGGTTTTCAATGATCACCTCAATCAATCAAGACCCTATTACTTGGGGCATCTCAGCTTCATCGCATCACATCAAGTTGAGATTATCATAATCAAAAGCAACCCAATCAGTTGTCTTATATAGTGATGGATACACTCGAAACCAGACAGATCAGTCTTAGATGAACTATTCATTATTGAAACCAGGCACATTGATCAAATTGGCTTCATCACTTTAAATCAAGTCAATTTTTTCTAAATATAATCTTTGCCAGGTAGCTGGTGAAAACCTGGTAAACAGACACCTCTTGTACTCAGCGCTCCATCTATCGATGCTTAGTCTTGGCAATCTTTTGCTTCAGTTTGTACATATCTTTCAGTCACTTTTGTGACACTCTGGTTCTTCTGAGAACCCTCCTGGCTTGAAATTGATCCAGAGTCATAACCTGGGGCCAATCAAATCAGATTTGTCCTTGCAGTATGAGTCAAGTTAGTTATCATTGTTTGCTACTAGGGGCATGGGTCCCCCATTTGATCACATCTTTGGTTTACACCAGAGTCAGTAATCTTGTCATTTCTGAAGGAAAACTCACTACTGACACAAGCAGGTGTTTCTCAACACCATAATCAACAGTGTTTCTTAACACTATCTTTGGATGTGTCTATGTTTCTTAACACACATTAGATATCACAAACATAAACAATAGATTGATAGCAATCAAACACAAAGCACTCACAAGCACAACAGTGTTTCTCAACACCCTATACCTATACACATCTGAAAAATTTGAAACTAGCTGAAGTATGCTAAACTTTTATTCATATGCTATATATTCTCATTAATTTTGCTAATCTTTTCTTTCTCTACTGCTTGTTGGTGTGGTCCTGATGATCCAGCAATGCCAAATACACTGGGTGTATGTGGTAAGAGCTCCTGCATTAAGGCGAAAAAGCCTCACATCTCTCAATCCTCTTTATTTGTATGCCAAGGTGAGGTCGGAACTATCTCTTTGACTATTATTGCTCTTCTTGTTTACGCAAGATCGCACTCATGGTTATCTTGGCTTTGAATGCCTTGATACTGGTGTACTCTTGCACTATCAAAACTGGAAACAATGTTCAGGTCATCTTGGCTATAGTGCCTCGATGCTTATGTTAGTTTCCCATATCTTATCTAATGAAAGTCATATTCATATTCTTATGGTCGCAGTGGCACTAGTAAGGATTGTATCGACTCCGATGTTCCAAAAAATGCTCAATGATGAAAATATTCAACTGCTAAAGCTCAGTGACTACACGTTAGGGTTCATTCATTGCATTCATGTTAGTCTTGCATTTGCCTATTGTTGAAATCAGCATAATAACTTTATCTCCATCCAATGTGAAGGATCTGAGGTTCTTATCAATCAATCTTCTCATCATCAAGTGGTCATGACATCCCTTGCCAAATCAACTGTCCTGATTCTATTTTCAGGATCAAAATTGAAATCCAAATTTGACCACTTGCACTACCAATGTAAATATCTCATGCTTTTCTTCTAATCAATCCATGTATCTTACTTTTGGTCAATCTTGGTCAAGATGACCTCTCATCAAGTACATATTATGTCCTAACCATGTGTGACCTCTTTCTAATCAGATTAATTTCTTCCTAAATTGTCTAATCAATTGAATTGCTTCTCATCACTGGGGCACCTAGCCATATTTTGATTTCACTCCCGAGGGGGCAGGATTAGGACATCAACATTCTAGTGATCACATCTTCAATCAAAACCCCATCTCTTGGGGCATCTCAGCTTCATCGCATCAAATCAAGTTGAGATCATCTTAAATCAAAGGCAACCTAATCAATGGTCTCATACAGTGGTGAATACACTCGAAACCAGACAAGATCAGTCTTATACGGGCTATTCATTATTGAAACTAGATACATTGATCAAATTGGCTTCATCACTTCAAATCAAGTCAATTTACTTGCTAATCAAATCCCTTAATGGTAATTAGTTTCATCACTTCAAATCAAGCTAGTTATGCATTCAAACCAATCAAAAAGGTTTAAGAGTTCCTGACAAATGTTTAGTTTCATCGCTTCAAATCAAACTAAGCATTCTTTTTTATATCTTTTGATTGATCTTCATCCAATCAAGCTCAAAGTCGGTCTTCTTCTTCAAAAGCATGGTTTCATCGCTTCAAATCAAACTATTCTGGATCTCATCAGTAACAGTTCTTTGAATCAATGCGCTGATCACACATCAATTCAAAGAGAGGCAAATGTAATCACCTAAAAATGGTCACATAAACCCTAGACCCCCAATCTTAGCATTTAATCAAGAAACCCTAACCTTGATTAAACCTAAGTACTAAATCAAACAGGCAATTATCAAATTCAAACTGATCTGACCTAAACCCTAAATCTTAATTGATCATCTTACTTGATTAATTAATTAATTCCTAAAATCACATTACATTGGCAAATAAACATTATGTTAATTATTTAATTGATATTATGACATATTAATTAAATAAAAATTATATAATTGTCAATTAAATCAAAAAAGGAATTAAATTAATTATAAAAACATAAATGTGCATTCAAAATCAATTTAATTATTAAAAATGCATATGACATCATCAAATTATGTTGAATGATTATCAAAATGGAAACAATCCAGTTCCACTCAGTTAACTGATTCTCATCTATTTATCATTTTGGAAACATTTCAATTAACTATGAATTGATTTTGGAAGTTTCCAAAATAACTAATCAGTCAGTTCAGTCAACTAACTCTCTCAACAAATCACATCACTTGCACATAGATTTTGCTTCTTCAATCGAATCTAAGCCACTCTTTTTGTTCAATCTCGACCATCGATTCGAGAGAGATTTCTATAAAAGAGAAACTCTTTTCCTTCACAAAGGATCCTAACTTTTAATTAATGTTATTATGCTACATTTTTGTCTTAGCTTTCTTGCATTCTTATCATTTATTTAATATTGTTGTTTACTTTCAATCATATAAATCTAATCTTTGAGCACACTTTGAATTTGGTGTTTCTAAAATGGATATCTCACATTTCATTTGGTGCTTCTAAAACAAATCTTAATCAGCTTTGGATGAACAACAAATTGCATAATCATTTAGATTAATCAGCAGTTTATTCTCAGCATATAGATTTTTAAATGCTTCATTTAGGTTAGTGTGTAGTCACTAAGCTTGCAATGATCTGAGAGCAAGCTCAAACTCCTGCCTTTTAGAAGCCAACAGGTCGACTCTTTCAGACATGCAGGATGAATGAATCCATATTCATTCTTGTATGCAACTGAAGTATAATGACCATGTTGAAGTGTACTGCTAAATTAGAGTCCCACATTTAGCTAGCACAGGAGACATGATTGCATCAGGCTCTAAAACAAAAGGTAATGTTTTTCAGCTCAATTCTGATGTAAGTTGTTTTGTTGCAAAGGTAGATGACAGTTGGCTATGGCAAAAAATACTATGTCATATCAATTTTGATAATATAATTAAGATCAGTAATGTAAAGGCAGTTAGAAACCTACCAAGTATTGCAAGACCAGTTGATACAGTATGCAGGGAATGTGTTATGGGAAAGCATGTAAGGAGTTCATTCAGAAGCAAGAAGAACTTAGTAGAAAAAAAATTGGACCTAGTGCATACAGATTTATGAGGTCCTACTCAAACAAGATCATATTATGGAGAAAGGTATTTCATTTTGTTTGTTGATGATTATTTTAGGATGATATGGGTTGCATTCTTAAAGGAGAAGTCTGAAGCCTTTGAGAAGTCTAAAATATTCAAAGCCAAGGTTGAGAATGAATCTGGATTAAAACTAAAATGTCTGAGATCTAATAGAGGAGGAGAGTTCACCTCTGATCAGTTTTATGACTATTGTTAAGAACATGGAATTAAAAGACAATTGAGTGCACCTAGAACCCCTCAGTAGAATGGGATTGCAGAAAGGAGGAACAGGATCATACTTGATACAATGTGCACTATGATGATTGAAGGAAAAGTTGCACACACCTACTGGAGAGATGCAGTGAATAAAATAGTGTATACTATCAGTAGAACTCAATTGAGACCAGGCACAGATAAGACACCCTATGAACTTTGGTTTGGTAATGTATCTACAGTAAAATATTTCAGAATCTTTTGCAACAAGTGCTACATGAAGAGAGATGATGGTGTTGGGAAGTTTGATGCCAGAAGTGATGAAGGTATTTTTCTTGGTTACTCTACAAAAAGAAAAGCATATAGATGTTTCAATTTGAGACTAAAGAAGATAATTGAAAGCACGCATGTTAAAATTGATGAAAATTTTATGATTCAAGAAAAAGATACTATGAATATGCACCTATGATCGAAGATGAACCCAGGTCTAGCAGCAAAGATACTTTTATTGAGGAAATGTTTGATTGCATTGATGTCTCATGCAATGACCCTGAATCAATTAGAGAAGAATCTCAGATTACAGAAGAAGAAGGCACACCTAAGGTTCCAAAATTCACATCTAGATACCACTCTAAAGGTGATATCATTGGAGATTAGAGCAGCAGTGTTTTGACCAGATCAAAAGCCAAAAGTCTAGCAGTAGATGAAGAGGTATGTTTACTTTCACAGATTGAACCCTTAAGTGTTGAAGATGCTTGTAATGATTATGATTGGAAGAATTCTATGAAATAAGAATTAGATCAGATAATTAAAAATGACACATGGGAATTGGTTCCTAGACCTAGTGACAAAAATGTGATTGGAACAAAGTGGTTATTTAGAAACAAGATGAATGAAGATGGTATAGTAGTAAGAAACAAAGCAAGATTGGTATGTAAGGGATATGTGCATAGAGAAGGTATAGACTACACTGATACATTTTCCCCTGTGAGCAGATTGGAAGCCATAAAATTGTTTTTGGCATACGCAACATTCAAAGACTTTAAAGTTTATCAAATGGATGTAAAATCAGCTTTTCTGAATGGTGACTTGAAGGAAGAAGTCTACATTGAACAGCCTGAAGGAGTTAGTCTTTTAGATGAACCAAACATGGTATGAAAATTGAAGAAAGCACTCTATGGTCTTAAACAGGCCCCAAGAGCTTGGTATGAGAGACTTGATGGATATCTTACCAAGATTGGATTCAAGAAAGGAGTAGAAGATTATAATTTATTCACAAGAGAGCCACCTGATGGATTGTTATTAGTTGCCATATTTGTTGATGACATTATCTTTGGTGGTAATGACAATCTCAGTACAAAATTTGCAAAATAAATGCAGAATGAATTTGAAATGAGCATGATTGGTCCTATAAAATACTTTTTGGGACTGATTGTAAAGCAAACAGATAAAGGTATATTCATTAATTAGTCAAAATATGTGAAGGAGATATTGAATAAATTCTAGATGGAGGACTGTAAGCTAGTATGCACTCCCATGATAACAAGAAGCAAGCTTTCAAAGGATGATGATTCCATAGCAGTTGATAAAACATTGTATAAATCTATGATTGGTAAACTCATTTATCTAACTTTGTCTAGACCTGACATATCTAATGTAGTTGGCATTGGTGGAAGATTTGTAGTTGAACCCAAGCAGAGTCACCTAATGGAAATCAAGAGGATATTTAGATATCTAAAGGGAACTATAGACTATGGTTTATGGTATCCTAAATTAGAGACTGTAAAACTTCATGTGTATACAGATGTAGATTGGGCAGGTTGTGTTGATGATAGAAAAAGCACTTCAGGAGGAGCATTATTTCTTGGAGACAGGTTGGTTTCTTGGATAAGAAAGAAGTAGAACTGTATTTCTCAATCAACAGCAAAGGCTAAATATGTTGCAGCAGCACTAAATTGTACAACCATGGTTTGGATCAAGTAGATGGTTAAAGACTTTGGCATTCAAGTTGATTATCCTATTGTTATTTATTGTGATAATACTAGCACTATCAACATGTCTAAGAACCCTATGATGCACGCAAAGACAAAACACATAGAGATCAAGTATCATTTCTTAAGAGAAAAGGTTGTAGACAAAGAAGTTAAATTGGACTATGTTAACACAAAAGAATAGTTGACAGATATTTTCACAAAGCCATTATCAAAGGATACTTTTGAATATCTTAGGGAGAAGTTGGGAGTAATTCTCTCTCGTGAGTCTGTTTAGAGGAAGCAGCAAGATACATCAGTCATTAAGTGACTGATGAATGGTTAACTACTCTACTTCTAGAGTAGTACCTGTACCTAAAGATCTATGGCACCCTTTTCCATTGATGTCAAAGGGGGAGTATATACATGGAACAAAAACATGATGAGTATGTACTAAGGGGGAGCATCTACTTTGGGGGAGTATATACATAACACAGTCAAAGGAACTATAGCTGTTTAGAGGAATCTTTGTTGAGGATATTGAGAATATTGTAAAAGAAAGAAGCCACCATGAACAGAGGATGTTTTTGGTATCATATGTTGCCATCAATGTCAAAGGGGGAGATTGTTGGAGATTTGATTTTGAGTAGTTGATTCATTGTATGTTTGTCATTGATGACAACATATAATACATAGCAGTAACTCTATATATACTTATCAAAATGATGATATGAAGTCTTGTGTGGTTAGATACACATTGTTGACATGTTTATGATGTTATGTTCATACACACAGATCTAGATATGATGTTTTAGTGAAGTTGTGTAATTCTATTATTGGCAGTTACAATTTTGGAAGAGAATTTGTTCAGAGCCGACGTATGTAACGTCTTTCTTGAGTTTCACCTATCTTCAGGATATGCGTGTGTATATTCATGATTAGTTATGAGTTGATGATGTTCATCTAAAGGTGCCAAACATGTTTCAAGAAGATTACAAAGTTAGAGTTAATTTGGTGAGGCCGACTTAGGGAAGCGTCACATCTATTCAGTTTATACTTGCGCGGTTGTAATTGTGCTTGCGTGCTTAGTAGAGACGACAAGGATGTTATGAAGAGTTGTCTACTTCAAGGAAGATACTTATAGTAAGTCATATGTAACATGCTTAGTGTGAATGATACAAAATGTGAAGAAAGATGTATAGAGAAGATTATCAGAGTTGGTTCATTCATCAAGAGTCTATGTGAAGAAGAAGTGAAAGATTGCAATACACTGGAACTGATCAAGATAGTAGGTCTACTCTATAGTTCATCATCAGATATAGTGCATGTCTGTTATATAGAAGGTTGTAGCCTTCACCATCAAGCAGTGAGCTTTTGGACAGTGAGTCCACCACCCCTAATAGGGTTATTTATAAAAGACTCCTAATAGGGTCCGACCCTTAACTTGGTCACTATACTTATTGCATTATAAAGTACTACTAATAGGGTTGAAATATCTTCTAACAAGGATTACTATAAACAAGTATAGTTCATTGTGGGTGTTAATTCCCACCGGGGTTTTTACCATTTGGTTTCCCCATAATCAAATTGTGTGTTGTGTACTATGTTATTTGATTAAGCATTTACTTTGTTGTAATCTGAAGTTAAAGAAGTAAAGTTATAGATAACTGATTTACCCCCACCCCCCTCTTAGTTATCCTTTGGTACTATTCTAACACCTATGACCCCTTCAGACACACTTGATTGTTCCAATGTGTCGAAAGGGGTCATAGGAAGTTGCATGACAGACTTTCTTGCAGACATGTCCACAAAATTCAAACTTCTTCATACATCGGGCCTTGCAAATGCAATTATCACATGTCCTCCATGATGACATTTCCTGGGACAAAGATGACCACACATTAATTTTTCTTTGCACATTTCCTGGTACAAAAGCTCATACTTCCATCGTCATACCTCCTTAAATCATGAGATTTGGTAACAACATACATCTAGCATCATCTAGATGTTTAGGACAGTATAGTGGTATTCCATTACCAACATACCCATTATATGTAAAATGCTTTATGATATCACTCCACACTGGAGAATTGTCTGAGACTAGCTTGGCATTTCCAAAGAC
>MU226961.1:69475-83891 GCA_018584345.1 Thuja plicata | reverse complement strand
ATATGTGGTACTTAGGAATGTTGAGCCCATGTGTGGCCTATTCCTAGTGTATGTATTTTGTATTATTGGCTTTCTCCTCTTGTGGTAGTGCTCTTTCACCCCTTTGTTTTAGGTCTTTTGGAGACCTTTGTATATCCTTGAGTATTGGGTATTTTCTTGTGTTCATGTTTTCATATTTATGATTGTTATGTGTGTATGTATCATGGTTTAATTCTGGATCCCCTAGCTTGGGGGTGGCCTTGTAAAGGCCTAGGTTGGGAGGTGAGTCTCCATGGTCATATCCTTATCTTATGCAAGTTTTGGGAAAGCTCCTGGAAGTGTAGCTGGTGTCTTGGAATCTTGATTGTAATCCCTTTTTCAAAATCACTATCTGGTTTTTTAAGCTTTTTCCTTGAAATGTTTAGAGGGATTTGGGAGTCTGTAATTCCCTTGTAATGAAGTCACTTATGTATTCCAAAGATGTATTTAATAATTGTATCAATAAGAAGAGAATTTTTGCTTAATATTATTGTATTAGCATCTTTCTCCAAATAGCTTCGTAGGTGTTTTATTAATGTATAGTAGATATGAATTGTATTCTTCTTAACATTCCAAATAAAAGAAAACTTGTTCTATATGCTTTTATCATTAATTGCATTATTGTCTACTTCAGAAATAGTCTTATTGACGATCTAGTAAAGTAATAAGAAAATCTTAAAGCTATAACATTAATTTATATTGTTGATTAAAATTTCAAGTTATTTAATATGTGATTTGCAAATGTGTAGAAGAGGTTTGTTCTCCTATAGTTAACTTAACGGGATTAAAGAGAAATTTATGTTCATTTGGTTAAGGTTTTAGTGCTCAAAGTTTGGGGCATGACATAGCTGCACAACCATCCAACCAAATCTAGTGTTGTGAAGCCTTTATCTCGTGATTCACAATATCTTCAAAATATATTGTAAAACAATGAGCCACATAGCTCCTATCATGAACCTTATCATTGCTGATATAGAAATGAACCTCCTTGATGATAATGTATTCATTTAGATTGGTACTTTATGTTGGAAATATATTGCAGGCTAGGTGACTGAGAGGGGGGTGTGAATCAAGAACCAACAAAACTTCTTCAGTTATATCATTTATTAGATTGTCTAATCTAATTGCATGCATGGAATAGAAAAGAAATAAACATTCATAACACTTGACACAAGATATGGTGACCCAGAAACCTTCCAAATAGAAAGTAAAAATTGGGGTGAGAATGATACCCACCAGCTTTAGAACTATAGTAATAGAGTTGGCCGGTTAAGGCTTACAATTGGCCACTTCTGATGGTCTGCCCTGTTAGGAGAAATAAGGACTATTAGGTCCACCTTGTGAAAGGATTTATACAATACAGCTAAGTATGCACTCTACTAGGATATTTGAGAAGGACTGTTAGGTCCACCCTATTAAAGGATTTGACTAATACACCTGTTAGGATGAATCACTAAATGATCTCCTATGCAAATCTAATTTGCTAAATAAGATCCTTTGATGTAGTACTGATCACTTGAATGTGATAAATGAGTCTTTGTTGTTCCTTTATACTATTATATCCTTCTAATCAATCTCCCTCTTCATATTCACATCCATACATGTATTCAATGTTGTTCTAATGATTGATTTATATATTCTTTAGATAAACAAAGTGTCTTATATATATACCTATCCAAACCAATTACCTCCACAAGTCAGCTACTATCATATTAAATAGTATCAAATAATATTTACTAAGTCGGCACAATGCTGATACTCGGGTGATATACTAACACTCGGGTGACATAGTGAACTTATCAACTCTGGAACTTGGTTGACACTCAGTGCTCGGTCCACATAGATCACTCTGAGATGGTATGCAACTCAAGTAAAACTGGTGACTCGGTAGACACTTCTTGGAACTAACTACTCGGTCGACACTGTAACTACTTAGCTCGGCCAACACTTCAAGTTGTTGGCTTGGTTATCATTGTAATCATATGAATGAGTAATTTTTTTGGCACTAATTGATAATATATCTTTTCATAAGGTCTACAATATTCCCCTTTGGCATTAGTGACAAAAACACTTATCATACCAAAAACTCTGATCAAACAAACTGATAAGTCAAAACTCCCCCTTTCCATGTGCTTGGGTTCTAGCTCAGTTTTGACTACTACTCTACAACTCAGTTGCAACTGACTCTATTTTTTATTTTTCAAAAAAATCTTTGTTATATATATATATATATCCCTTCCTCTTCTCTATACATATATTTCCTCATATATATATATACATACATATATATCCTATCTTTCCCCCTTGTTTTTGACACAAATGCCAAAAATGCATATCTACAAGGTAATACCAAAATTTGAAAGAAAATCACAATGTAGCGTCAGAATTTGAGACAAAACCTTGTCCCAATTGTCTTGCAACACCTTCAGGATGTGAAAATCAATCTGAATTTCTATAGACAACTCCATCATAAGCTGAGCAACCAAAAAATTGTTATCATGGATGAGTGTCTTTGCATGAGCAATAAGTTTTTGCATAACATATAGATGAGGAATGAGTTGGCTTTGAATTGTTGAAAGGAAGTCCCTTGTTCTTCCTTCTTCCCTTAGTAGCTCTACCTGCAAATCAATCAGATACTTGATCTTAACAAAATGTGTTGAACTTGAACTAGGATCAAGTGCCAACTGGCTTGCACTTGCCTTCAAATCATTATCAATCTTTGTCAGCTTACTGTTTATTTCCATGGTAATATTTTATGTGTCACTCGACTTTACAAAAAATACTACAACATTATTCATAGTGGTTTCTAGAGAGATGATAATAGTGGATAGCTTCACTTGATCTATTGCAGTATTACCTGCAACATTCTCTAGAACCTTATTCTCAAATTTTATCTCTTTCTTCTGCAGTAGTTTCTCCTAACCACTTAGATCTTTGTCAAATTTTTGAACTATGTCAACAAGTTGGTGCATTATAGATTCTTTCTCATTGAATTCAATCTCTAGTGCATCTAAGAATCTACCTTTGTTGTCCTGTAACACTTTGTTCCTTTTCTTCTCAGCTCAGAGCTTCTATTGTTTTGCTCTTTTCTTCCATAGCTCCCTGCGAATGTCCATCTTCTCGGCTATCGGGATAGAAAGATCCCAATTAGGAATCACAATGTCTTCCTCAAGGTCAACTTCATCAGTAATTATTTCTTTTTCTTTACCCTTGACCTTGGAATTAGGTGAAGGAATGATTTCCTTACCTTTTCGATCGTCGTCCTTATCCTCAATGTTCAATTGAAGTGGGTCATTTACTGTCATTGAACCAACTACACAATCAGTATGAACTATTGAAATATTCACAGTGTTCTATTATGACTCGGTCTGGCTTGGACCAGTAGTAGGTCAAGTCAAATGCTCAGTTCCTACTAAACTTAATGTAGACTCTGTGGTCTTTTCCTTTCTCAGAGATAAGACAAACGGACTAGGTAATTAGGGCAGGGATGCCATCACTACCACTGCTATCTTCTCTACATTAGATTCCTCAATGGTTTGTACCTTAGGTGTTTCTTCATCTTTAACCTATACATAAGGTTCTGTACTTGGCTCCTCTATCTTATCATCTTCTTTTTCTCTCTTGTAATCAAGAATGGACTTCCACAACCTAGTTACATCCTGCACAACATCCTCTATTTTATTTCCAAAAATTTGAAAGGTTCTAAACCTTGGAGTATGTCTACTCTCATACTTAGACATAGCATATTTTACATCATTATCAATCAATGTAGGCATGAATTGCTTCAAGGTTTTTTTTCTAACGTCCCTTTCAATCTGGACTGCATTGTTCCAGTGAATGATTATTGCCTTAAGAAGGTCTTCAGTCATTTGTCTTTTCAATTCAGATGGATCATACTTCCATTTTTCCAAATTCTCTACTAATGCATCCTCAATCAACTTCTTCTCATCCTTGGTTCTGGACACATACTTAAGGGATCTAAGACTTGACATACCACTACCTTCCTTAAACTATTCAACCTTTTTCTCAATGGTAAGTGGTGGCTTCTCAAATGTGACTGTTTCTTCCTCTTCATCATCTTCTTTAGGAAATGTTAGTTTTCTTCTAGATCTTTTGGGTTTGTTTGCAATGAAGGCAGGGGTAAAGGCCTTTGGTGTTTTCATTGGGGCTGGCCTCTTCTTCTTAGGAGGCTCTTCTTCTACCTCTTCCTCTTCTTTCTTAGGTTCATCTTTTTCTTCCTTTATGTCATCCTCTTTGCCTTTAGTGATTGAAAGAGGAGAGTCTGATGAATTGCCATATTTCTTTCCAAACTTCTCAATTCTTTTCCTTCCTCTCTAAACTTTGTCCCATCCATGCAATTTTTCCATGTACTGTGTCACCCCACCATGTTTCAGTTTTTTCTAAACTTAAGTCAAGATTTTGGGAATCTCAATTTCCAATGTTATTATGTCCTTAGCTTCTTCATAAGTACCAAAATATGATGTTTTAGGATAACCAAGCTCATTAATAAGAGCCTTAATAATATCTCTGGTCTCATCAATTTTAACCTCATATTTAAGAGGTTTCACCCATGCAACCCTAGGTTTGACTGCTTGGATGTGCACTTTGTCACAGTCAACTAAGAAACATATATATCATCCTTATAGTCTTCTACCAATTTTTTGGGAATTATGAATTTGTTCTGCATTTTCTCTCTAAAAATCTCAAAGTAAGCATCCATGATGCTTTCAAAATTGTCTCCCAATTCTTCTATAAACTCATTCATCTGATAAACTATAGGCCTATCCTTCTTCCATACAATTGTTCCTTTTGAAGGGAAAAACTTTGAACATAAAAGAATAACCAAACCAAGAGTGAACCAAAATTACATGGATTGGTCTTAGATTCCTAGATGCTCTCCATGTTTTTTCTCAGTTGGATGAGCTACAACTTGGGTAGGTTGAATGATATATTTTTCTTCACCACTTTGTATACCGATTCTATAGGCTCACATGGAACACTATTTGGTTGGCTGGAACTGTATATCTTATGTGCCATCACATGAATTACAAACTTTAGCTCCTTGTCTATGACCCCATTCAACTTCATTCCTCTTCCATCCCACTCAGAAAGAGTCTTCTTAGCTAGATCATCTTGGGGTAGGGTTTCAGTTTCCTTAGGTTTATCAAGCATTGGGTACCCTCTCACTCAATGTACCATCATCTTAGTGATTTTCACGGGTTTCTCTAACTAGAAATGCATGTCGTGAATGCGGCTCAGAATAGACCTAATCCATTTTATCTAGAAATTATTTGGCATATGTAAGATATGGGTTAAACCCTTGACTTCGAGGTGCTTGTGTTCCGGCTTTAGGTTTTCACCCACACAAAGTGCCTCATGTGCTTGATTTAGCTCAAGTGTGTCTAGCTATTGAATGGTACAATGATAGAAATTTTGAATGTTGTGGATCAACAATACCTTAGGAGGAATTTGGGAATGGGCTCCCATTGGATCTATCTCCTCTGCGATCGCTGCATGAAGTTTGAACTTTGGCAGTTCATAGATTGCATTCCTTCTTGATCTTACTGCTAGATGAAGATGCCATAATGCTCAGAATATTGATGAATCTCCACTGCAACTAAAGCTTTGAAACACAAGTTCACTTTGAAATCGCTAGAAGCTCTTAATCTCTCTAATAACTGTAAAACTTGGTACATAATAACCTTTCAATTTCACCATTTATGAGAAATTTCACCTTTAGGTTTTCATTAAATGCTATATACATAGTAGCTTTTTTAGCTCGATTAGTTCTTCTTGACTTACTCGAAAGCTTGAAAAAAACTAACTTCACATGTTTGAAACCATACAACCTGACTTAACTCAGTTAAGCCTTAGTAGCTCGGTTGTAACTGAGATCCTGTCTCGGTTAGAGCCATAAATTGTTCTAGTGCATCAATGTGCAGAGGACATGCTAGCACATCTGGAATTGATGTTTCATGGCTTGTATGCATAGTTCTATTTATCTCCTTACACTTTACTCAAAGATGGTGAATCTACCCAACTCACTATTTTGGGTGCCATTTGTTCCTTTATTATTTTGGTGTGAATTATCAGGAGACTTCCTTACCCATTGCTGATTCATCTGAGTTTTGATTTCAAAAACTTTTTGTTTTCCTTTCTCAAAACCAGTATCCACTTTTTCTCTGTTCATATCTAGTTCTTTCTTAGATGACCAAGTGGTTTACACACATAACATCTCTTAGTAGGATTCCTTTTTCTGAGGTGAGTCTTTGCACAATTTGCACTAATGTTCCCATACTCACCACAATGAAAATATATGTTCCATGTGTTGTAATCCCAACCAAAAATTACATTGGCTAATTGTTCAGTAGGGTTCCACTTCTTAGTTTTGCACTCTGAAGACTTATGACCTTGTTTGTTACAATTGAAATATTTTCCTTCAAACTTAGGTTTCTCAGTGCATTCGCTTGTCTTATGTCATTGTTTGTTGCAACTGTAGCACTTACCATTAAAATTGGACTCCCCATTTCTCCAAAATTTAATTGATGTATGCCCTAACTTACCATAATGATTACATGTAGGTTTCTTGTTCTTTTGAGCTCCTTGTTGTGAGGATTCACCTTGTTTAGTATAAACCTAATCCAGTATTTCCATGATGTCTTCAAATTGAGTTTGTTATGTCAACTGACTCATTCTTTCTTGTGAATTAATCATCCTCTCATTTTTTTTTTAGTGTTTAGATCATTTTTCAGTCTATTATTTTAAGTCCTCAGATTGATAACTTCTTGGTTTGCACTATTGAGTTGATTTATCATATCTTCTTTCTGAAGTGAAAAATGATGTATTTCTTTTTCATTTTATTCTAATCTTGTACTTAGCAGTCTCTTGTCTTCTTGTTCCATTTCTCAATCATTTTCTACTTGGTTCTTTTGTTCCATGACTTCACATATTCTGACTGAATGAATTTCTTGTTCTCTCTTCAACTTTTATACTTCTTCATGTAAAGTGAGATTATTTGTAAGTAGGTCTTCAATGGCTACATCAGTTTCTTCATAACTTATTTCTTTGTACAAATCTTCAATTCTTTCTTCTATGTTACCTTTGTCATTCATTTGCATTGCAAATACTTTTCTTCTTTTCAGGGAATGAGAGAGTTGCTCCTTGAGTTTTCTGATCTGATACATGGCCAGTTGTAGGTCTATCTTTTTATTTTCAATGGCTTTCTCCAGTCTATATATTTCTATTTCCTCTGATCTTTTCTCAAGTTGTTAAACTTCTAATAAGAGAACCTTAGCTCTGATACCAATTGTTGTAAATATATTGCAAGCTAGGTGACTAAGAGGGGGTGAATTAGGAACCAATAAAACTTCTTTAGTTATATCCTTTATTAGATTGTCTAATATAATTGTATGCATGGAACATAAAAGCAATAAAAATTCATAACACTTGAAACAAGATATGGTGACCCAGAAACCTTCCAAATAGAAAGTAAAACTGGGGTGGGGATGACACCCATAAGCTTTAGAACTGCAGTAATAAATTTGGCTGGTTAAGGCTTACAATTGACCACTTCTGATGGTCTTCCCTATTAGGAGCAATAAGGACTATTAGGTCCACCTTGTGAAAGGATTTATACAATATAGTTAAGTATGTACTCTACTATGATATTTTTGAAGGAATGTTACATTCACCCTATTAAAGTATTTGACTGATACACCTATTAGGATGAATCAGTGAATGATCTATTATGCAACTCTAATTTTCCGAATAAGATCCTTTGATGTAGTACTAATCACCTGAATGTGATAGATGAGTCTCTTCTATTCCTTTATACTTTTGTAGCCTTCTAATCAATCTACCTCTTCATATTTGCATACATACATGTATTCAATGTTGTTCTATTGATTGATTTATATCTTATTTAAATAAACAAAGTGTCTTACATATATACCTATCGAAACCAATTACTTCCACAAGTCAGATACTATCATATTAAATAGCATCAAACAATATTACTAATTCATCCCAATGCTAATACTCGGGTCCAATAATCTACTTGGGTGATATACTGAAACTCGAGCGATACAGTGAACTTGGAAACTCTGGCACTCGGTTGACACTGGGTGCTTGGTCCACATTGATCACCTAGAGATGGTATGCAACTCGGGTAACACTGGTGATTCAGCAGACACTGCTTGGAATTAACTACTCAGTCAAAACTACAACTTCTTATCTCGGCCAACACTTCAAGTTGTTGGCTGAGTTAACACTATAATCATATGAATGACTAAGTGTTTTGCCACTAATTGACAATATGTCTTGCCAGAAGTTCTACACTTTCTACCTCATCCAAATCAAATTGTCTGTGTCCATAGTTCACTAGCACAAATATTGCAACTTTCTTAGAATGATAATATTGAGCTTGAAGTTCTGATTGAGGGGAGAATGTATAGTTCTCATAGAAATCTACAACTCAAAGAATACAACCAAGTGGGAAAAAAAATTTTGAATCAGAAAAATATTTAGCTTTCCATCTTGCACCATGAAAATGCTGGATATGTGGATAAATTATAGTACGAAACCTAGTCATAAAATCAAGGTAGGCTAATTTACTCTCCTTCAATACAATTTTTTTGGATTCATCTCTAGTCTTAGTTTGGTATGTCTCATATTCAAATCTCTTCCATAAAAATGGCGCTGAAACATTAATATTCTCAATTTGAAATGGAAATGTATGTAAATCTCCAAAATCACTATATGCACTCTTTATACATTTTACTTTGAACTCATTTGAATCTTCTGATATATCACATAAAATAGACTTCACAAATTATGTCATACTTCTAGGGATGAGCATATCTGAATTAAGTATTGCCATAATTTTTTTATATGATTGCAAATATAGATGAAACTCAATATGATTTTGGCAACAAGTTTCACATACATTATTTATGCATAGAAAGAAACGGCACAACCTCTCAAACTTTCTTTGACATATTTTCACATCTGAAAATTCTTACTTGAATGCTTCGAACAATTCACTTTGTGTTGTATCTATAAAATGTTTTGGATGTGCAATTTTCATACCAATCTCTTTATCTTTCATCTGTATAGTATCCCTTCTATTAGAAGAAACATGATAGTGAGTGGTCCAATATTCAATGACCTGTCTTTTTACATCTTCATATTTTTTTATTTTTGAGGTAGTCTACAAATATTAACCCAATTCTTTTGAATATTTTCATCTAACATATTTCTCTTCCTGATATATCTTTGAACAGTTCTTCTATATACATTTTGTAAATTAGAAATTTTATATACTTTTTTTCTCTATGTCAACATCCTACTAGATAAAGTAGTCATCAATGCTCTACGTGCAACACTTAAATCGGCTCCTCAACTTGAGTTGTTAATGTCATTCAATGCATCTTGCAAATTTTTAACTATTGTTCGATTTACATTGTCTCCTGAGATTTTCTTGTTATCAACACCTAACAACTCCAAAATAGGAGTCATTTATTTTTTCCTGAATAACCTAGCAAATAATTGTGTTTTTCCAATCAGACTTTTATTTTGAAAAATATTCATCCTAATTTTTTTTGCATTTTTTTTAAATTGTGCTTTTAGATACCGATTCTTCAGATGAAATTTGAATGAAAAGTGAATCCTCATTCATCTCCATCAAATTATCTATGTCAAAAGATATATTTACAGAAATTTTTTCCCCTACTTGAATTGCATCTTCTTAAATTTCAATAGGTTCGTCTTCATTACGTTTTGTATGACCTTTCATTTTGTCATCCCTTATTTGATAATTTTTTTTTGTTTTGTTCCTTTTATTCCTCATTGCACAAATTATTCATATTGAGAGCTTCAATTCACCTTCATACACAAAACCATATACTCTTGATAACAAAACCAAAAATAATACTGATAAGTTCATAATTTAATATTGAACAATGCTTTAATTAAAAACACAAAAAAATCTCAAAATACTAAAATAAGAAATAAACTTGCAAAAAATACAAACCTCCTTAATAATCTTAATTTATAGTTTCCCTTTAACGCCAAAAATACGCTTTTAAAACTATTTAAAAAATGATTTTATTAAAAAACATTTTTAAGTTGCAATAATTGATAATTCTATTTTTTAATTTTAAAAAAATACACTATTTATGAGCTTTGAGGGTCGTGGTCATCCACATGACCATATTTGGTTAGTCTTAGTTTCAGCTGAAATAGTTCCAGCCAAACCAGTTTCAGCCAGAACTATTTCGGTCGAAACTACCTATGTGGCATCCCATGTGGCTTCCAAATAAGCAAAAAATGGAAAATTTAAAAACACATTAGTTTAGGAGCTTAATTCTCCATCAAAACTCATCTCATTTTAAAACCTAAAAGTACTCTTTTGTAGATCTCGGATTCTAGATTATGGTCATATAATTTTTATAGTGTTTTGATTACATATAATATATTATAAGTTGAAAAAACTCCAAGTAGATATTTTAACATTTAAGAACACGCTCATTCAAATTAATAAAAAAACAACAAATCATGTTGAAAAAATTTAAAACTTATATTTAACACTAGAGGAGAGAGTCATCTTCAAGAATATATAATTTGTTTTCTCTATCATGTAGATTTGGTAGGGAAAATTAGGCGGGAGACAAAAAACTATTAATTTCGGGGAACTCTAAATTTGAATAGTTATAACAGACAAAATATATACCAAAAACCAATCTTTCTTTTTTTCTGCACTAGCTATACTTGTCATCTAAAATATACTCTAAAATCAAAGGAAAACAATATTATTTGCATATATTGTTTTGGTGGGAACTAGACCCCATATTTTCAACATTTTTCAACAATTAAAAAATAGACTTAAAAAAATTTAAAACTGTGTCAATTTTTATTTGAAATTTTTAAAAACAATTATAGGCATAAACTACATCCAATTTTACACATTTCATTAGTTTACATCATTTTCAAATTCTAAACACAAATGCCAGTTTTATATCATTCAAGTTTAACAGTTTTGCATGTTATTGACCTTTTCCTTTATAAAAGTGTGACACAAGTTTGTACTTTTACCTTTTAAATCAGTGATGTAGATGAATTTGGATTTCATGTTGAAGATTATGCAATGTTATTGATGGTATTTATGTTTCTTCTTAGTTTTATTGGATCGTGTGATGATCGCATTGTTAGTCCACATTAATTAAGGTGATCATATTTTTTGTTTTGGTAGTGTGTTGGCATTTATTCATTTAGGTCCTAGCCGACTTGATGGAGTAACATCTTGTGATTCTTGATGTTTATTTGGAAACACATAATAGTGTTTGCGGTTAAATATTTGGGTCCTATCTAATTCTTAGCCGACTCAATTTGGGTCACTTTGAAGATTGAGCATAATGTTTATATCTTTTATTGTAATAGGTCTTAGCCGACATAGAGGTTGATTATTCTTTGTAATTGGTATAAATGAGAGACCATTTTTTAATTATGAGTAGAGACATAGATGTGTGAATGTAAGGATAATTTTTGATATTTCCATTATGCATATAAGGCATAGTTTGTACTTCATTAGAACCGTATTGGTATTGGAGATGTTATTTCTTAGTTCAGTTGTAATGGAGTGTATATCCACCCTATTGTAATTGAAGATAGATTGATGAACCCGAATCAGGGCCAGATCTGTTATTGTATTATGAACAATAAGCTCTTAGAAGTGAGCCTACAGATTGGGCTGAAAGCCTATGGTCGCTAGTGCATCCTTTGTTCTCTATTTTCTCTTAATCAAGCATTGCTTTTAGTAGAGTACATTCATCTTGTGGGTTTGCCTCCAACTAGGATTTTTCCTTAATCATACTTCCTCAAGAATAAATCTTGGTGTTTTGTGTTATATTTTGTGGATCTTGCATTAATATTTATCTTTCATATTTAAATGGTTAAAGTAAAATTAAAATATTAGTTGTGTACAACTGTTTCACCCCCCCGCTCAGTTATATTTGCCTCCTTTTAGGCCTAACAATTGGTATGAGAGATGAGTCATTTTTAAGAAGTTTGAATGCTTGAAGTAGATACATCATTACAAGTATCAGAAAAGAGAGTCCAAAGTTCGATGGAAAAAACTACCTAATTTGGAAGGATCGAATGACTACCTACGTGATATGCATGGGGACAATAGATTAATACATGAAGATCACTAAGAAGCCTTATGCTATTTTGAATGACCTAACAAACACTACTATAGATGAAAAGAATAAATTCAAGGAGAACATGTTAGAAAGGAAAACTTTGATCAATGCCTTATATGATTTAGATTATTCTCACATTTATGGATTAAGGACTGCACATGAGGTATGGAAAAATTAGAAAGCATTGATGAAGGTGATGTTGATATTGTGGTGACTGATCATGTAGTGGGTGTTGATATTGTGGTGACAGCTTTTGGCCGGCGCAAAGCACCAAAAAAATTTTGGTTCTTTTTGTTGGGAAATGACATTGCAAGCAATTGTTATTTTGTCATTGATGTCAAACCTTAATTGGTGAGACTACTATTATCTATTTGAGTACCATATCTACTGTTGATGAAGAAGATTTAACAAGAAGACCAAGTGAATGGTTGAGTTAAGGAAATTCAAAGGGTACTTGACCAGTTGGCACTCTGGCAAAGTAATTTGTTGTTTATCTTTAAAAGATAGTTTTTCTGGCTGTTCTGTGCAGAGCAAAATTGCTTGTGCCGAGTAAATTTTCTTGTGACAAGAAAAGTTGTTCAATGCTGAGTAAAGTTGCTTGTGATGAGCAAAGTTTTTTGATGTCAAGTAAAGTTGATTGTGATGAGAACAAGTTTCTCATTGCTAAGCACCATTGAAATTTTCGAGTGAAAACAGTGATTTTGGCCAACTTACAGAAATTAGATTAATGATGAGATTTGAGATCTCTAGCCGACTTAGTTAATTTTATTGGGATATGAAATATTAATTAAATATTGATCCATGTCATTTAATGTATGGATAACCGCAATTAATGTTTGGTTTCAAGATTTAATTAGAGACTACTTTGGAGAAGTAAATGTAATGCAAAGATGGACAGATCCGTTGGATCTGACCTACCCTAAGATCTATGATCTTGTTTAAGTGGCAAAAGATTTATCTGACCTAGACAGAGAGGTATATGATAACCTCAAGGGGTTATTTCATAGTGTGGTGAAGTGGATGAGTATGCAAGAGGTTTTCATAGTTGATTTACTATTTGGCATGATCTAGCAGAGAAGGCAAAAAGGCAGAAGCAGGTAGTTGCATGTGTGATTGCTTGATGTATTTCCAAGTAGATCAAAAGGTTGAAATGACAATGCAGGATACTCAGTAAGTTAACATCAGAGCTGTAATTGGATCTGAAACTGCAAAGTAAGTCGTATTTACCAGATCACAAACTGTTGATTACTTTCTTACCATTGTATCAGTTAAATCCTTTAACAAGGTTGACTTAATAGTCATTTGTATAAATCCTCTAACAAGGTGAAATTCAGATTGGAATGTTCTAAGTCCTCTAACAAGGCCACTCCTAACAGGGTGATTAAATCCTTTAATCAGGTCACACCTAACAGTGTGTTATTGTAACCTTTAACAGGGTTGGCTCCTCACAAGGCATCACTTCAGAAGAGTGAAAACTTGGTAGCATGTCACTGGTGGTTTTTCCCATATTGGGTTTCCACGTTAAATACTTGTGTCAACTTGTGTGAATGCTTATGGTTTTCTTTACTATTATGTTTCTGCAAGTTAATTTCAATTGATAGTGAACTGCATGATTAAAGTTGTTGACATATGCTACTACTACCGAGTAGATCTGAAATACAGAAAAGTTTTATTTGCTACATCTAGACCTAAGGATAACTAATTCACCCCCCCTTTCAGTTATTCTAAATTCATTCTAACAATTGGTATCATAGCTTTGGTCTCTTGAAAATAGTTTGAAGGTACTTGGAGAAAAAGATCAAGATGTATAAGAAGGAGGTTCCCAAGCTGAACAGAGATAACTTCCCTGCATGGCGGAGCTTGATGAAACTACATTTGGCTAGTATTGGAGATGATGCTAAGAGACTTATTGAACATGCCTATGTACCACCTTCCACTCCTCTCTCAACTGTACAACCAAGAGAAAAGAAAGAGAATAATCAAGCAATGTTGGAGATCACCTCCTCATTGAGCTATTCAGAGTTTGATGATATAAAGAACTGCACAAATGCAAAAGAGATGTGGGACAAAATTTCAACTATCTATGGTGGAGACACAAATGTGCTAAGGGCTAAATCAGAAAGTCTAAGAGGTAAGTTTGATGAGATGAAAATGCAAGAAGGTGAAAATGTCATTCAGTACTATGGTAGAATAAAAGAAGT
>MU226961.1:52175-67813 GCA_018584345.1 Thuja plicata | reverse complement strand
GAATAGAGTTCAAGTCAAGAAAGGTACAAATGCTACACCTTATGAACTTTGGTATGGTTATGCACCTAGTGTAAAGTATTTTAGAGTATTTGGAAGCAAATTTTTTATACTGAAGGACAACAGAAATAGAAAAATAGATGCTAAAGGTGAAGAAGGCATATTCCTTGTTTGTTCAACAAAAAGCAAAGCTTACAAATGTTTGAATACTAATACTAACAAAATTGTTGAAAGTGCAAATGTAAGGATTGATGAGTTTGCAGAAAGAAATGAAGCTGAAAGTATACAAGAGCCCAAAAGCTACAGATCATTCATATATCTGGATGAGGAAGATTCTAATTCACTACCTGAGACCACTAATGAACAATAGCATGCACCTTCCGAGTCACAAAATGGAGTTTCCAAGCAACTGGAAGTGAATGTTGAGCTATCTGATGGAGATGTGGAGTCACATAATCAACCAGAACTAAATATTGACAATGAACCTAAAGCAAGGACTGAGCCTACCCTAGCAAAATATGTGAGAAGAAATCACAGTTCTGATCAAATCATTGGGTCAAAGGATTCTTCTTTTATGACACAAAGTAAGTTGAAAAATGACACATGTCTGTTATGTGAATTTGAGCCCAAAACAGTGAAAGATGCTTTAGAAAATGAAGACTGGATACAAGCAATGAATGAGGAAATTGAACAAATTGAGAAGAACAAAACTTGGACACTTGTACCAAGGCCGAAGGAAAACAATGTAATTGGCACAAAGTGGGTATTCAGGAACAAGTTGAATGAACATGGAGAAGTGACAAGAAACAAAGCAAGATTGGTATGCAAGGGTTATGCATAGGAGGAAGGAATTGACTATGGTGAAACCTTCACCCCAGTTTCTAGATTGGAAGGTGTCAGAACCTTACTTACATATGCATCCTCTAAAGGAGTCAAAGTTTATTAGATGGATGTGAAATCTACATATCTCAATGGAATCTTGGAAGAAGAAGTATATATTGAGCAAGCTGATGGTTTTATAGATCCAAACAAAAGGGATATGGTTTGCAAAGTACACAAAGCATTATATGGATTAAAGCAAGCGCAAAGAGCATGGTATGAGAGATTGCACAATTATCTAATCAAGATTGGATTTACAAGAACCAATGACAACAGCAACCTGTACTTGAAGATAGAGCAAAGAAAAGGTACATTATTAGCTAAAAAATTTGTAGATGACATCATATTTACTGGACAAGATGTGTTATGTCAGAAATTTGCAACAAAGATGCAAATTGAGTTTGAGATGTCTATGTTTGGTGAAATAAAATTCTTTGTTCACTTACCAATTTATCAAATGAAGAATGGTATCTATATCACTCAATCTAAAAATATCAAAGAGATACTAAAAACTTTTGGAATGGAAGAGTCCAAACCAGTGAGTAGACCCATGGCTACTAGACAGAAGCTGACAAAAGATGATGACACAAAAGAAGTGAATCAAACACTCTACAGGTCAATGATTGGAAAAATATAATATGTTGTACACAGTAGACCTGACATTGCACTAGCTGTTGGGATTGTTGCAAGGT
Organism: Thuja plicata; assembly: GCA_018584345.1. Lineage (NCBI taxonomy): Eukaryota > Viridiplantae > Streptophyta > Pinopsida > Cupressales > Cupressaceae > Thuja > Thuja plicata. The sequence continues at coordinate 66,245 of MU226961.1, read as the reverse complement.
TCTCTTCTAATCCCATGGAAACTCACATGATGGCAGTCAAGAGGATTCTGAGATATTTGAAAGGAATTGAGGACTATGGTCTATACTACAAAAAGAATGACAAGTTTGAACTTAGAATCTACACTGATTCTGACTGGGCTAGAAATGCTGATGATAGGAAAAGAACTACTGGTGGAGCATTTCTTTTAGGAAAGAAATTGATCTCCTGGACAAGCAAGAAATAGAACTGCACCTCACAATCTACAGCTGAAGCCGAGTATGTGGTAGTAGCAATTAACTATTCTAACATTGTGTGGTTGAAGATACTACTGAAAGGTATGAAGGAAGAAATTACTGATCCAGTTGTCATATATTGTGATAACACAAGTGCTATTAATATTTCTAAAAATCCTGTTATACACTCAAAGACAAAGCATATAGCTATCAAGTATCACTACTTGAGGAAGCTAGTTCAGAATAAAGAAGCGAGATTGGATTATGTGAACACTAAAGAACAATTAGCAGACATATTCACAAAATCACTACCCAAGGATGCTCATGAGTATCTATGAGGTAAATTGGGGGTGATTCCCCTCACTGAGGCTAATTAAGTTCAGTATAGGAATGTTGCATCAAATATTTTATTCAGAATATCTAACACATTGATGCACAGTAAGTCACACTTTAGAATGCTGGCTAAAGTTGTGAAGTTGAACACGGACAGAAAAGAAAGATCAGTTATAATCAAGATGACAGGATCAGCATGATACTGAAGATCTACATGATAAAGATATTGAAGTCTATGGCATTGTAGTCAAAGAGGGAGAGATTACTCATAAGAGGAAGAGATTGCCGAGAAAGAGAGTGAAAGACTACATAGAGGCAGAAGTTACTGTTGAAAACATTGAAGCGATTATCTACTCAGAGGGAGTCTACAGATGATTAGACATAGAAGATTACAGTGTGATTACAAGACACAGAGGGAGAAATGTGCATAGATGAGAATCAGAATGAAGCTAAAGACATTAATGAAAATTTGTTCATATCAAAGAACATAGGTGAACTCTTGGATTGGTTGGTAACTATGTTTGTTAAATCATTGTTTTAAATATTTTGTGTTGCCATCAATGCCAAAGAGGGAGATTGTTGGAAAATGACATTGCAAGCAATTTTTATTTTGTCATTGATGTCAAACCTTAATTGGTGAGACTATTGTTATCTATTTGAGTACCATATCTACTATTGATGAAGAAGATTTAACAAGAAGACCAAGTGAATGGTTGAGTTAAGGAAATTCAAAGGGTACTTGACCAGTTGGCACTCTGGCAAAGTAATTTGTTGTTTATCTTTCAAAGATAGTTTTTCTGGCTATTCTATGCCCAGCAAAATTGCTTGTACCGAGTAGAGTTGCTTGTGACGAGCAAAGTTGTTTGATGTAGAGTAAAGTTTCTTGCGACGAGCAAAGTTGTTCGATGTCGAGTAAATTTTCTTGTGATGAGCAAAAGTTGCTCATTGCCGAGCACCAATGAAATTGTCGAGTGAAAATAATGATTTTGGCCGACTTACAGAAATTGGATTAATGATGAGATTTGAGATCTCTGGCCAACTTAGTTAATTTTATTGGGATATGAAATGTTAATTAAAGATTGATCCATGTCATTTAATGTATGGGTAACCGCAATTAATGCATGGTTTCAAGATTTAATTAGAGACTACTTTGGAGAAGTAAATGTAATGCAAAGATGGACTGATCCGTTGGATCTGACCTAACCTAAGATCTCTTGTTTAAGCGGAAAAAGATTTATCTGACCTAGAAAAAGAGGTATATGATAACTTCAACGGGTTATTTCATAGTGTGGTGAAGTGGATGAGTATGCAAGAGGTTTGCATAGTTGATTTACTGTTTGGCATGATCTAGCAGAGAAGGCAAAAAGGCAGAAGCAGAAAGTTGCATGTGTGATTGCTTGATGGATTTCCAAGAAGATCAGAAGGTTGAAATGACAATGTAGGCTACTCAGTAACTTAACATCAGAGCTGTAATTGGATCTGAATCTGCAAAGTAAGTTGTATGTACCAGATCACAAATTGTTGATTACTTTCTTACCATTGTATCAGTTAAATCCTTTAACAAGGTTGACTTAACAGTCATTTGTATAAATCCTCTAACAAGGTGAAATTCAGATTGGAATTTTCTAAGTCCTCTAACAAGGCCACTCCTAACAGGGTGATTAAATCCTTTAACTAGGTCACACCTAACAGTGTGTTATTGTAACCTTTAACAGGGTTGGCTCCTCATAGGGCATCACTTTAGAAGAGTGAAAACTTAATAGCATGTTACTGGTGGTTTTTCCCATATTGGGTTTCCACGTTAAATACTTGTGTCAAATTGTGTGAATGCTTATGGTTTGCTTTACTGTTATGTTTCTGCAAGTTAATTTCAATTGATAGTGAACTGCATGATTAAAGTTGTTGACATATGCTACTGCTGCCAAGTAGATCTGAAATATAGAAAAGTTTTATTTGCTACATCTAGACCTGAGGGTAACTGATTCACCCCCCCTCTCAGTTATTCTAAATTCATTCTAACACTTTTTTGGGAAAAATATTTTCTTTTTCAGGAAAAAGATTTTCTTTTTCGGGAAAAAGATTTTCTTTTTTGGGAAAAAGAAGACCGATATTGTAAAACCCTAAAGTGGCCGATTTTAGAGGTTTCACTAAAATGCATGTTATAAGAGGCTGAGATGCATAATGCATTGTAAGTTTGGTGTACTATTTTACTCGATAATAAGAAAGGTTGGATGGCTATGTAGGTTGACATAGCATAGGTTTAGGGTGAACCATGTTAAATCTATGTATTTTATGTGTTAATTTTTATTCTTCTTTTGTTTCCTGCATATAACTGTTTATTCTTATATTATTCCAGATCTATCAAACCCTAACAATTGGTATTAGAGCAAGGTTTATTGTTGTAGATTGATAGGACTTTCAAATTTGAGTGGAAGCAATGGAGGATTCCAAATTAAAGATTAAAAAATCCAATGGCCAGAATTTTCAGTTATGTAAAATGAAGATGTAAGATTATTTGTATCAAAAGGATCTGTGGAAGCCATTAGAAAAAAAAAGCTAAGAAAATGGGTGATATGTCAACAGAGGACTGGGAGGTCTTGGATAGGAAGGCACTGTGATCTATTCGATTGTGCCTTGCACCATCTGTAACATTCAACATATCAAAGGCAAAAATGACCATAGAGATAATGCAAACATTGGCTAAGTCATATGAGAAACCCTCAGCTTCAAATAAGGTATTTCTTATGAAGCATTTTTTTAATATGAAAATGGTGAGGGAGGGTCTGTAGAGAATCATTTAAATGAATTTAATAAACTCACCAATCAATTTTCATCTGTACAAATTTCATTGGATGAAGAGGTTAGGGCTCTCTTAATTTTGTGTTCTTTACCAGAAAGCTAGAATAGCTTGGTTATGGTTGTAACCAACTCTGTCTCTAGTTCAAATACTTTGAAATTTGATGGAGTTGTTGGTGTTATCTAAGCAAGGAAATGAGACAGAAAAGCACTGGTGAAACTTCCACCTCATCAGGTTTTTATTTAAATGTGGAGAACAAAAGAAGAACAATTGAAAGAGGAAAAGGCCCTTTGCATCGCAAGTCACGAGGGAAGTCAAAGAAAGGATGTTCTCAATCTAAATGAAATAAAGATTTATGATACTGTGGAAAGCTTGGTCACCTGAAGAAAGACTATTGGTCTCAGAAAAAAAAACAAGGAGATGGAAATTAAGATGATAGTAAGGAAGCTAATGTTGCAAGTAATACTTTACAAGATGCTTTAATCTTATGTTTGGATAATGTTAATGATTCATGGGTAATTGATTCTAGGGCTTCATTCCATGATACAACCCATAGAAAATATTTTCATGATTATGTTCAAGGTGATTTTGGATAGGTATATTTGGGTGATGATGAGCCATGTCCTATTGTTGAGAAAGGGAAAATAAAGATCAAGTTGCCAAACGGAAATGACTGGATACTGTAGGAGGTAAGGCATGTCCCTAATTTAAGAAGAAATTTAATTTTTGTAGGACAACTAGGTAGTGAAGGATAAATAGGCATGTTTAGAGACAATGTCTAGAAGGTCACTAAAGGTTCATTAGTAGTAGCTAAAGGTGTGAAGATAGGAACATTATATCTGTCTACTGGTAACACTTATTCTACCTTAGATGCTACTGATAATGTTAATGCAGGGAAAGCTACTATAGATGTTACAAGAACAAATTCAAAAATGTGGCACCACAGGCTTGGGCACAGGAGTGAGAAAGGGATGAAAATCCTTCACTCTAAAAATTTGTTGCCAGGACTAAAAAATATCAGTTTAGAATTCTATGAAAACTATGTTTATGGTAAATAGAAAAGAGTCATATTTCTCAAAGTTGGGGAAGAAAAGAAGAGTGAGAAGTTAGAGCTAGTGCATTCAGATGTATGGGGACTCACTCAGGTGTCATCTCTTGGTGGCTCTCATTATTATGTTATTTTTATAGATGATTCAACCAAGAAAACATGGGTATATTTCCTGAAATAAAAATATGATGTTTTTGAAACATTTAAGAAATGAAAAGCTTTGGTTGAGAATGAGACAAGAAAGAAGTTGAAGTGTCTCTAATCTGATAATGGAGGTGAGTATTTCAGCATAGACTTTTAATATTATTTTTCTATCAATGGAATTCAAAGGTGGAAGAGAGTTCCAGGAACCCCACAAGAAAATGGTGTATCAGAAAGAATGAATAGGACAATCATGGAATGTGCAAGGAGCATGAGATTGCATGTTGGACTGCCCCTTCATTTATGGGTAGATGTTGTAAACACTATAGTCTATTTGATAAATAGAGGACCTTCAGCCTCTTTGGATGGTGGTATTCTAGAGGAAGCATGGACTAGTAAAAAGGTAAATTATTCTTTTTTGAAAAATTTTGGTTATGAAGCTTTTGTCTGTGTTGATAAAGAAAATAGAACCAAGCTTGATGCTAAATCTAAAAATGTACCTTCATTGGAAATGGAGTAGATGACTATGGTTATTAGTTATGGGATTTTGAAAATCTTAAAATAATCAAAAGTAGAGATGTTATATTCAACGAGAAGGTCATGTACAAATAACAATTGTAGGAAAAGAAGCATGAACATGTAAAACAAGATTATGTGGTGTTGGATGAGACTCCTAAAAATGAAATGCCACTAGTACCTAATGCTCAGCAATAATAGGTTATCCCACAAACTCCTATAAGTGTTAGGCATTATACAAGGTCAAGTAGACCTCCTGAAAGGTTTTCTCCTACTTTGTATTCCATTTTATTAACTGATTATGGTGAACCAGAAGAATATGAAAAAGCAATGTAGGTGGATGCCAAACAATAGTGGAAGCTGGGCATGAGAGAGGAGATGGAAACCTTGTTAAAAAATATGACTTGGAACCTAGTGCCTTTACCTAAAGGAAAAATAGCTTTGCCTAACAAATGGGTTTATAGGTTGAAGGAAGAAGATGGAGGAAAGAAAAGGTATAAGGCCAAACTTGTGGTAAAAGGTTTTGTAGAGAAAAAGCATATAGATTTTGATGAAATATTCTCCTCTGCTGTAAAAATGACTTCAATTAGAATAGTACTAAGTCTTGTGGCTACAGATGACTTGCATCTTCAACTACTAGATATCAAAATAAATTTTCTCCATGGAGATTTGGAGGAGGAAATTTACATGCAGCAACCAGAGGGATATGAGGTCAAGGGTAAGGAGAATTTAGTGTGTAGGTTAAGGAAGAGTCTATATGGCCTAAAGCAGACACCTTGCCAATGGTATTTAAAATTTGATAGTTTCATGGCTGAACAAGGGTACCATAGATGTCATTCTGATCATTATGTGTATTTTAAGAGATTGGATAATGGGAGTTACATTATCCTATTACTCTATGTTGATGACATGCTTTTTTTTTAGTCCAATATGCAAAAAATAAGTGAACTTAAATATAAATTAGCAAGGTCATTTGCTATGAAGGATTTGGGTGCTGCTAAGAAAATCCTTGGTATGAGGATTACATGAGATAGGAAAAATATAACCTTGAATTTATCCCAGGGTGAACCCACAATAGTGGATTACACTTTTTTGAAGGAAGCAATTCCTCACAAAATCCATGAGGTGGGAGGTTTATTCGGGTACTTTTGATAGAAATTAGTTGATTGTTTTGATCGAAACATTCTTAGTTTTGATCGAAACTACCTTTTTTTCTTAGTTTCAATCGAAACTAACTAGCAAAGATTTTACTTGGGTTTTAACTCATACCCATGTTAAACCAAGAAAGTACTTATGATAGAAATTATTTTTGATCAAAACTAATTAGTTTCGATCGAAACTACTTTCTATCGAAAGTAGTTTCTATCGAAACCCTCTAATTAGAGGCCATTTGCAAAGGCTAACCAAAATCTAGAATTTTCAAGGCTTCGGGGCTCAAGCACGACACTCAAATGGAATAATAAGGAAATTTCCTTTTGCATAGCACAAGTGCTCTGAATGAGCTTTCTAATGAATATGGATTTGACAATTTTTTAATTAATTAGGTCTATGGTTTTTTGACGTGAATCAAAAGTAGGTTGTTTAGCTAATATAAATCTTCGAGTTTGACATTAAATGAAAAATAGTAGAAAAGAGAAAAATAATTGAAAAATAATAGTGTCCTAAGGCTTTGATTCTACTTTCTATCAAAAAAAAATTGAATTTTGATAAATACACAATAAGTTATAAGCTATGTAGTCAAGGTATGTCAAAATTACGGTTTACTCTACTTCAAACATTCATCAAATATGCAATAATTATAATAAAATTGTCAAACCAATTGCATGCCCTCCGTATGGAAGTCACAAAACCAAATTTTAAAGAATCACATTGATATCTATTTTAGAAAAAAAATTATGCTCTATGAAGTCAATGTAACTTTTTGAAAATGACGTTTTTAGCAACATAGCAGTTTTCATAGGAGAAAAACAAAACCATTCAGATCAATTAAATAAAAAAGAAAAAAATATATTTAGAATCTAGACATAAAATATTAAAAGACTCTAGTGTACTTCATCTTCTTATTTCAAATAGTTTAACGAAAATATGCATCCGAATCTGATTTTTTTTTCAAAATGTAGACTTCAATGTCCGTTTAGGCAAAAAAGTGTAACCCACTATTGTGGGTTCACCCCCCAAAGTGAGTATATAAAGAAGGTGTTGAAAATATTTAATATGCATGATGAAAAAGCTATCAGTACACCTTTTTCTAGTCATTTCAAATTCAGTAAGGAAATGTGCCCAAAGGTACAGGAAGAGGTAGATAAAATGTCTAACATCTCGTATTCATCAGCTATTGGCAATTTGATGTATGCAATGGTATCCACCCAGCCAGATATTGCTCATGCAGTGGGAGTTTTTAGTAGGTATATGAGAAATCCAGGTATGGAACATTAGAATACTCTCAAATGGAGTCTTTGATATTTGAGAGGTACTACTACAAAGGCATTATGTGTCATAGGATCTAGTTCTGCTCTGAGTGGATTTGTTGACTCTGATCTAGCAGGAGATATTGATACAACGAGGAGTATTATAGGGTATTTTTCCACTATAGGGGGTACTACAGTTAGTTGAATTTCTATATTGTAGAAGGTTAATGCACTTTCAACCATTGAAACTAAGTATGTAGCTGCTATGGAAGCTAGCAAGGAAATGATTTGGTTACAATGTTTTCTAGAGGAATAGGCTCAAAAGAAGGAAGATCACCCATTGTACAATGATAGCCAGAGTGTTATTCATCTTGCAAGAATTCTTCTTTTCATTCAAGGAAAAATAATGTTGTGCATATAACTCATGTACCATTTTATAAGGTTTGTTTTGGAGGATGGCCAATTACGGCTTGAAAATATTCACATAAGTGACAATCCTGCAGACATGTTCATGAAGAAAGTCCCCAAGGAGAAGCTATTTTCTTGCTCATCTTCTATTGGACTTGTTGAATGATGATTGTAGTGTTAATACACAGCAAATTCTTTTATCTAGTGGGAGTTGTAAATACTACATTGTCATCTGGTTTCAGTCTCCAAGTGGGAGATTGTTTGGTGTGGAGCCTGATCAGTCTCCAAGTTGGAGATTGTTGATATTGTCGTGAATGATTATGTAGTAGATGTTGATATTATGGCCATTTCTCATCTAGTTTCTAGAGGTGAGGGGCGGTAGCCCCTCACCTCCAACCAGCGCAAAGTGCCAAATTTTTTTTGTGCTTTTTTAGGAAAAATATTTTCTTTTTCAAGAAAAAGAAGACCGACATTGTAAAACCCTAAAATAGTTGATTTTAGAGGTTACCCTAAAACACATGTTATAAGCGGTTGAGATGCATAATGCATTGTAAAGTTGGTGTACTATTTTGTTGGATAATAAGAAATTTTGGACGGCTATGTAGGTGGACGTAGCCTAGGTTTTGGGTGAACCACGTTAAATCTATGTGTTATCTGTGTTAATTTTTATTCTTCTTTTTTTTCTGCATATAACTATTTATTTTTATATTATTCCAGATTTGTCAAACCCTAACAGGTGACACATACATGTTAAGCAAGTTAAGTTGTAAGGATTAAAAGAAAAATATAAAGATATGTTCAAAGATGAGTGAAGGTGAAAATTCCTGAGTCGATTGGTTTGTACATTTAGATGTACTGGTAGCACCTTGACAGACAATGAAGTTGTAGACAATATTATGTGATCCTTGCGAGCATGTTACAATGAAAAAGTTATTGATATTCAAAAAATAAGAACTATAGGAGACATTTTGAGAGAACCTTTGACATGTAGAATCTATTCCTATGAGATGAATACACTTGGTAAGAAACTTACGAATGTTGAGACTGCATTTAAAGAAAGTGTGACTAAGTATGACCAGGGAGAAATCTTTCCACATATGAAATTTAAACACTACGTTAAAGATTGGGAATAGCTCATGGAGGAAGAAAGGAACATTGATGAACTTGAAACTTTGATTGCAAGAAGACTACCTAAGGGCCTCGATAAGTATGAAGTAAAGTTACCTTTGAAATACTTCAATTGTAATAAGATTGGTCATATTTCATCTAGATGTATGAACAACAACTCTAAGGATATTAGAGACAAATATATGAAATATCATCCTAAGGGTCATAAAAGTTTTTATGTTACTGAAGAAGGTGTGATTGAAGATGAGTATGTTTCTAGTGAGAAAGAAATTATGTTTATTGCTATTAAAGAAGATAATCCTAATGAATAAAAAGAATTAGTTTCACAAGTTGTTAAAAGAGATGACTGGGTCATTGATACTAGATTCTCACATCATATGACTGGTTGTAAGGATAAGTTTGAGAAGCTTGAGGACTATTATGGTGGTGGTGTTTGATTCAGTAATAATGCTCCATGTTTGATTAAAGGAAAATGATCTATCACTCTTGATGGTAAAAATAGTACCGATGGTGTCTTGTATGTTGACTTGGTTTAAGTCATAATTTGTTGAGTATTGGAAAAATGTTGGATAAAGGTTACAAATTAGAATTCAGGGATGGAATGTGAAAGATTATTAGAAGTACATGAAAGATTATTGCATTAGGTACATAAACTGTTGTTAATCTATTTCCTTTGAAAATTGTTGAAAATAAATGTTTGATTGCTAAGATTGATTATAGTTGGTTATGGCATAGAATATTTTGTCATGTGAACTTCGATAATATGGTGAAAGATAGCACTACTAATTCTATAAGAGATTTTCCTAAACTGATGAAGCCTAATAACATGTTCAAAGAATGTCAATTGGGTAAACGTACTAGATCTAGTTTTAAGAATAAGACATACTCATCAAATGGATTGTTGGATTTGGTACATACTAATCTATGTGGTCATGCTAAGATAAGGCGATATTATGGTGATAGATATTTTTTGTTATTTGTTGATGACTATTCAAGAATAATGTGGGTTACATTTTTGAAAGAGAAATTTGAATCTTTTTAGAGATTTAAAATATTCAAGATAATGGTAGAAATAGAAGCTGGAAAAAGATTAAAGTTCCTACGATCAAACAAAGGTGTCCAAAATTTACATCTGGTAATTTTTATGCATTTTCTCAAAAACATGGGATAAAGAGACACTTTTGCTCCATGAACCATAAAACATAATGGTGTTGCATAGTGAAGGAATATGACTATCCTAGACACATCTAGGACTATGATGATTGGAGAAAACATTTTTTAAATCTACTGGAGAGAAACAGGGTGCACCATATTATATACTTTGAATTGAGTACGGATTAGGTAGGGAATGGTAAGACTCCTTTTGAACTATGGTATGGTCATATTGCTATAGTGAAATACTTTGGAATTTTTGGAAGTAAATGCCACATTAAGAGTGATGAGGATATTTGAAAGTTTGATCCTAGAAGTGATGAAAGAATATTTCTTGGATATTCTAAAAAGAGAAAAGAAATTAAATTTTATAACTATAGACTGAACAAGATTGTTGAAAGTGAAAAATGTCAAAGTTGATGAGAATGTACAGATATCATAAAGAACTTGCTAGTATAAAATAGATGGTGTAGGAACACCTTTAAGGTCTACTAGAAGATCTTAACTATTTTGGCTTGTAGGTTGGTTTCACCAACTATCCATAAATAAGGACTAAGTATAAAGTCCCTAGTGTGTGTTTGAGGTGTGGTTTAGGTTTGGTAATATTAGGGTTGTGTTGTTTGAGTCTAGTTGATTCTAGGAGGCTAAGACCTAGAAGTCAACTCAAAAAGTCAAAGAGTTGACCAAAATCCTGAATTGGGAAGAATTTTAATGTTTTATTGTTTTCTAACCATTTGAGGTCAATTGGTAAAGTTTGAGACCAATTAGGACACTCAAGATGAAAAAGTTGCAATTTTGACAAAAGTTGTCAAAGTTGTCATGACAACTTTTAAAGTTGTGATGACAACATTTCCTAGTTTTTAGGAATCATCCATTAAGGTGCCTAAATCCTGACCAAATGGTCTAGATAGGTGGGATAGGAGTATATAAGGTGAATCTAACCCTAAACTGATAGTTAGTTCTCATATTTTACGGACTGATTGCAAGGAAGAACCAGTTTACAGTGTAAATTTGTGACAAAGCCATCATCCATCACTTTATTGGATTGAATGGACTGAATCAATGATTGGATAGTATTTGTAATGTATTTTCCAAGCTTTATGTGGTGAGATTTTTTTAGTTTGTACATTCTGGTTAAGCTTTATCAAATTATTTGTGTTTTGCAAGTTCACTGGCCAGTTTTGGTCAAGTTATGTAAATAATGGGTTTCTTTGGAGTTCTCGTGGCTCAAACTTCGTGAGCACTTGGAATCCACTAAGACCTTGTAAATACTATGTAGATATGGATTTTGGAGTGTGTGAGTGCAGAGAAGGATTGAGAACATTCAGGCCCTAGGCTAGTGGTGAGCATTCTGGCTAGGGTAACTGAACAAGACAGTGACCATGAAGATTGCAGATTGATTGGTATGAGCCAATCAAGATTGGAGAAGTGAGGAGGCATGTGGTGCAGACATTACAATGGAGGGAGAAGTTTAGAGGAGTCCAACTAAACAAAGAAAGAAGATCAAGTTACCAAACCAGTCTACATGTCTCCAAAACCCTTATTTTTAGGGGTTTGGTAGAAATCTACTGTACGGACACCATTAGGATTTGAGACCTAGTAAATATTCAAGGGGAGGAAAAACCCACAAAGAACATCCAATTTTTTTTTAGGGTTGTTAAGGTTTTGTGGGAACAAGAACACCTTTTCAATGTTTTAGAGGGTTAATAGGCTTAAAAAGGCTACAAGGCCAAAGAGCTTGATTTTGGGTCTCGATTGGAAAATGGTTGAAGGATCTAGAAAATTGGATCCATAGGAGTGTGATTTGACCTAAGGGGAGTAGGAAAGCCTAACCTTAGGAAGTTGACACCATTAGAGTGATAGGAGGCTTGTGAAGCCATGCTTTCAAGAAAGCTAAGTAGGAGAGTAAGGAGTTGAGTTTGAAGTTGATGGGAAGTTCCTAGTGAGTTAGAGGATTAGGAAAGAATCCTCTAGTTATGGTAGAGAGAGACCCTAAGGAAGACCCAGTAAAGGTCTTGGAGAGAGCTAGAGGCTCTAGGAGAGGAACCTCTTCATCACATTAGTATTAGATCCATTGAAAGGCTTGGGTGTGATTGAATTGGTGTATGTCAGATTGGACTAAGTCCATAGGTGAGTCTAGGATGGTGACAAATACAGAGTTGGCCAAAGATTTTTCTGAGCAACAAATCAAGAATAGGCTTCTAGAAGAGGAAATGGAGATCAAAATGGCAGAGGTTGCAGAGACAGCCAGCAAACTGAGAGAAGAAGTGTATGGAGAGTTAGATAAAGGTAAAACCCAATTAGAAGAGGAAGTAGAGCTAGAGCCTGATCCTCTTCTACTCAAGGAACCATTCCTCAAAGCACTCAAAGCATTGAGTGGGAAGGCTCTAGAAGGAATACCAGTCTTCTCTGGTAAGATGGATGCAAAGTTGGTTATGGAATGGCTTGAAGGGATGGAGACTAACTTCAAGTATGATGGGATTAAAGAAGCCCAAAAGGTGAAGATAGCCAAGGCAAGGCTAAGAGGGAAATCACTTACATGGTGGAAGTTCTTGCAGGAAGAAAGAGAGAAAGAGGGCAAGAAGACCATAACAAATTGGAAGACAATGATGGAAAAAGTGAAGGAGTATTATCTTCCAGAGGATTATGACATCCAACTACATAAGAAGAGACAAAATCTTAGGAAGAAAGACCTAGATGTGCTAGCCTATACCAAAGAGTTCCAAAAACTTTGTCTAAGATCAAGAATCCAGGAGACATAAAGTATTAAAGTGGCAAGGTACCTTAATGGATTAAGGTGGAACATTCAAGAAGAGCTTAGTCTCTTTACCCTAACTTTTATTCATAGTTGTTTTCAAATGGCTTTGAAGGTGGAAGAAAAACTAAAGAAAAGACAAGATTCTAGCTCCAGAGGTAGAGGAAAGGGTAGAGACAATAGAGGTGGCCATAGAGGAGGTTCAAGTGGCAAAGGAAATAATAGTAGAGGTCAAGGTGACCCTAGATATGTAGATCAAGGAAATGAGTACAACAATAGAGGTGGATTCAATAGTAGAGGAAGGGGTTCTTATAATAGTAGTAGAGGAAGGACATGAGGTTTTGGAAGGGGATCTCATTTCTCTTCAATGAAATGTTACAACTGTGGACAGTTGGGGCATCCTGCATACAGGTGTCTAAATAAGCCAACATCCTCACAAGGAGAAAAGAGGATCAACTGTGTCCAAGAGGAGGACAACACCAAGCATTCAAATGTCAATCTAGATTTAGAGAAAGGTGAAAGTTTGATTCTTAGGAGAATCCTAATTAAAGAACCTACTAAGGATGGAAACAATAAAATAAGGGCTCTTTTCAGGGTCAAGTGCAAGATAATGGGGAAAGTATGTAAGGTGATCATAGATTCGGGATCTAGAGAAAATGTAGTATCACAAGAGGTAGTAGAGAAACTAAAGGTCAATAAAATTCCACATGAATGCCCTTACAAAGTAACATGGTTGAATAAGGACCATAAAATATTATTCAATGAACAAGTTGTAGGATTTGAGAAACATGCAAATCCACAGAACCCGAATACACCTGCATGCAAATGACCTGATACAAAGTAGAAGCACAAAAACAAAAAAGAAGAACTCAGAGATGCTCAAAAGAAGAGTCACGATATTATTCTCTAAGTTATGAAAAAAACATTACAAGGTTCAACCTATAAAGGTGAACAAACCATAATACAAAAATGCTAGGTTGCGCAATATAATTAATATAAAGTATTAATTATATGCACCTTAGAGATAGCTTAAGAGAAAAAGAGTAAGTAAACTAACTGATTACTCTAACACCCCCCCTTAAGCGAAGCTCAGGAGGTAAGCTAACCTAGCACAGCTAAGAAAGTAGGAAATGGGTCCCGGCAACAAGGCCTGATCAGGTACCCAATACAA
>MU226961.1:26670-38460 GCA_018584345.1 Thuja plicata | reverse complement strand
GCTTATTTATCTAACTCAATCAAGACCTAACATATCTAATGTAGTTGGCATTGTTGGAAGATTTGCAGCTGAACCCAAGCATAATCACCTAATGGCAATCAAGAGGATATTCAGATATCTTAAGGGAGCTATAGGCAATGGTTTATGGTATCCAAAATTAGAGAATACACAACTTCATGTGTATACTAATGTAGATTGGGCAGGTTGTATTGATGACAGAAAGAGAACTTCAAGAGGAGCAGTATTTCTTGGAGAAAGGTTGGTATCTTGGACAAGCAAGAAGAAAAATTGTATTTCTCAGTCAATGGAAGAGGCAGAATATGTTGTAGCAGCACTGAATTGTACAACAATTATTTGGATCAAGCAAATGGTTAAAGACTTTGGTATTCAAGTTGACTATCCTATTGTTATTGATTCTGATAACAATAATACTATTAACATGTCTAAGAACCCTGTGATGCACGCAAAGACAAAACACATAGAGATCAAGTACCATTTTCTGAGAGAAAAAGTTGCAGACAAGGAAGTGAAATTGGACTATGTAAGCACAAAAGATCAGTTGGCAGACATTTTCACAAAGCCTTTAGCAAAGGATACTTTTGAGTGTCTAAGGGAGAAGTTGGGAGTCATTCCCTCTCCTAACTTTGATTAGAGAAAGTAGAAAGTACATCAGTCCTATGTGACTGATGAATGGTTGACTACTCTACTTCTGGAGTAGTACCTGTGCATAATGGTTTATGGCACCCTTTTCCATTGATGTCTATGGGGGAGTATGTACTAAAAAAAAGGAACACATACAAGGAGCTTATACTCTGGGGGAGTATACTGATAAAACACAGTCCATGAAATTGTAGCAGTGTAGATGAATCTTTGATGAGGATATTAAGAAGATTATAAAAGAAAGAAGACACCATGAACAGAAGTTGTTTTTAATATCATATGTTTCCATCAATGCCAAAGGGGGAGATTGTTGGAGATTTGATTCTGAATAGTTGATTGATTGTATGTTTGTCATTGATGACAACATATAATACATAGCAGTACTTCTCTATGTACTTATCCATATGATGACATGGAGACTTGTGTGGATAGATGCATGTTGTTGACATTTTTATTATGCTATGTTCATACACGCAAACCTAGATATGATGTTTCAGTAAAGATATGTAATTCTGTTATTAATGGTTATAGTTCTGGAGGAATAACAGTTTAAGGCCGACATATGTAACGTATTTCTTGATTTGTGCCTATCATCAGGATATGCGTGTGTATATTCATGGTTAGTTATGACTTTTTGATATTAATCTAAAGATGCCAAATGTGTTTCAAGAAGATTGCAAAGTTATGGTCAATTTGGTGAAGCTGACTCAATGAAGTGATGTGCCTATTCAGTTTATACTTGCGAGGTTGTAATTATGCTTGCGCGCTTGGTAGAGCTGACAAGGTTGTTATGAAGAGTTTTCTTATAGGTCCCATGATCTCATACTTGGTGTATGTAATTATAGAAGGTCATTTGTGACAATAAGAGTTGCGAAATCCAGAGATAAGAAAAGAAGAGCAGAGTGTTAATGCAGCAGAGCTATATTTATCATATGTTGATAATATAGATATTGAAGTTGAAGCTTTTATAATATAGATAAGATTGTTTTAGTTCTTTACAAGAGGTTAAAGCATCAACGCACAAAAGGAACTAGTCAGACAAGCAGTGTCAAGCAGCAGTTCATCTTGTTGATACAGTGTGTATCAAATATCCAGAAGGTTGTAGCCTTCACCACTTCGACAGTGAGTCCTTGGACAATGAGTCCACCTCCCCTAATAGGGTTATTATAAAATACTCCTAATAGGGTCAGACCCTTAACCAAGTCACTATACTACTACATTGTAATGAACAACTCCTAACAGGGTTGAAAGATCTTTTAACAGGGATTACTATAAACAGTATAGTTCTTTGTGGGTACTAATTCCCACTGGGGTTTTTACCATTTGGTTTCCCCGTAACCAAATTGATGTTTTATGTAATGTGTTATCTGAATGTGCATTTAATTTATATTAATCTGGATTAATAAGTACAAAATATTTAAAGTTGCTAATAACTGATTCACCCCCCCCTCTCTCAGTTATCCCTGAAGTATTCTAATAGTTACTAGTTGCAAGTTAACTAAGGATTATTATTCCCCTTTTAATAATCATAAATTATATAGATTTGTGATCGGAGGATCACAATATCTAACTCATTCGAGAAAAGACATATAAAATGTTGTTGGAATTTTTGCAAGATTTCAAGATGAACCAATGGAATCACATATGGTTTTTGTCAAGAGAATTTTCACATACTTGAAGGATACAATTGACCACAAATTATGGTATGAAAAAGATGATTTATTTAATCTATGTGCATACACTGATGCTGATTGGGTATGTAATTTGGATGATAAGAAAATTTACAGTGGAGGTGCATTGATTTTGGGTAAGAGAGTAGTTTCTTGTACTAGTCAAAAGCATGATTGATTTCTCAATCTACTGTTGAGCTTGCGTTTGTTGCTACTAGAATAAACTATAATAAATTTGTTTAGATGAAGCAAATGATGAGGGATATAAGGATTAACATTGATGAATTTATTTTTATTCATTTTGATAACTTTAGTGCTATAAATATCTCAAAGAATCACTTGTTACATTAAAAGACAAAGAATATTTCTATTAATTATCATGTCTTGAAGGAAAAAGTATGTGAAAAGGAAGTGAAACTGGAATTTGTATCTACTAAGGAACAAATTGCTGACATCTTTACAAAGCCTTTGCCAAAGGATATATTTATGTATGTCAGGGAGAAGCTTGGGGTGATAGCCCCTTCTAATCAAAACTAATGATGTTGGGGATGACAGTAGTCTACAAAATCTATCAGAATATAATTCACTGGATTGATGGGTATGGGGACTAATCGTTAAGGGGAGAATCCTTATGGTTATTATGGTTTTCTATTGATATTTTCCTACTTTTTTCCTTTTGAGGTGAGATGAGTTCTTTTTTTATATCTTTGGTCATTTGACATTGATATCAAAGGGGGAGAGATTGTGTGAAAAATAGAGGTGATTATACTTGCAAGAGATTGTGTTGAAGTTGGATATTCAGAGTGATTAGGTAGATATATTGTGAATATACTTTTAGAGTGATCAGATGGATATATTAATGTCTTTGTCCATTGATCATTTTTTCACTTCGCATGTTGCCATCAATGGCAAAAGGGGAGACTATTGAGCATATAATTTTTTTGTACTTTTGGGTGCCGACATTAATGTTTTGTCATTGATATCAACACACCAATTGTCATTTTAGACCGTGTGTTTAGTATATTCAGTGAAGAAGATTTCAGTTGTTCAGGTCATATATTGAAGATCTTGAGTTATGATCATTAGGTATTGTTTAAAGGTGTTTGTAGATGATCTACAAAGGTTCACAAAATTTTGGATGACAGTTTGAGTGAGGTATGATTGAGTTTCTAGTTGTTGACTTTATAGTGTTCTTATGTACAGTGGATGAGTATTTGGTTTGGCATGTCTTAGATTTAATATTTTGGAGGTTGTGAAGCTCTTGGTTATCATTGTGATCACATCTAGTGTTTTTCATGATTAAGAGTATGACAAGCCATTTTTTTTGTGTGACACAATTCAATATTTTGGTGTTCTCATTGATCAAAGATGAAGATGAGTTTGGATTTTGTATTGAAGATGATGTGAATGTTATGGATGGTATTCATGCTTCTTGTTGGTGTTATTGGATTGTGTTATGATCGTATTGTTAGTATATTCAGTAAAGAAGAATTTAGTTGTTTAGGTGATATATAGTAGATCTTGAGTGACAATCACGATATATTGTTTAAAGGTGTCTGCAGATGATCTAAAAAGGTTGGCAAAATTTTGGATGACAATTTGGGTGAGGTATGATTGAGTTTATAGTTATTGACTTTATAGTGTTCTTGTGTATAGTGGATGATTATTTGGTTTGGTATGTCTTGGATTTGATATTTTAGAGGTTGTGAAGCTCATGGTTACATGGTGCCTGATCATTGTGATTTCATCTAGTGTTTTTCATGATTAAGAGTATGACAAGCCATCCTTTTTTGTGACACAATTTGATACTTTAGTGTTCTTATTGATTAGAGATGAACATGAGTTTGGATTTGTATTGAAGATGATGCGAATGTTATGGATGGTATTCATGCTGCTTGTAGGTATTATTGGATCGTGTGATGATCGTGTTTTTGGTGTGCATTGATCAAGGTCATCATATTTATTATTTGGGTAGCGTGTTGGTATTTCTTCATTCAGGTCCTAGCTTACTTGATGGAGTAACATGTTGCAATTCTTGATCCTTCTTTGACGAAATAAATAGTGTTCATGGTTGAATTTGGGTCCTATCAATTCTTAGCCAACTTGATTTGGCTCACTTTGAAGATTGAGGATAATGTTTATATCTTTTATTGTAATAGGTCTTAGCCCGCTTAGTGGTTGATTTTTTCTTTGTAATCGGTATAATGATAGATCATTTTGTAATTGTGAGTAGAGACAGAGATGTGAAAATGTAAGGAGAATTTATGATATTTATATTCTGCATTTAAGGCAGAGTTTGTACTTTATTTGAACTATATTAGAATTGGAGATGCTATTTGTTATTTTGATTATAATGGATTGTATGTCCACCCTTTTGTATTTGAAGATAGATTGGTGAATCCAACTAAGGGCCAGATCTGTGATTGGATTTTTAGCAATGAGCCTGCAGGTTGGGTTGTAAGCATGTGGTTACCAGTGCATCCTTTGTTCTTTATTTTTATTTTAAATGGATAGTACTTTTAGTAGAGTACATTCATCTTGTGGGTTTGAGTCCCACTGGGGTTTTTCCTTAACTAGATTTCCTCAAGAACAAATCTCGGTGTTCTACGTTATATGTTGTGGATCTTGTATTACTTTTTATCTTTCATATCTAAGTGTTTAAAGTAAAATTAAATTATTAGGTGTGTACAACTTATTTACCCTACCCCCCCTCCCCCCCATTAGTTGTGCTTACCTCCTTTTGGGCCTAACAATCCTTTGGGTTCATTTTTGTCATGAGAGAAAAATAAATCTGCATTAGTAGACCAAGAATTATATAACTCAAAAAGAGGATTATTTCTCACTCTTAAATTTTCATAGTATTCGGTTGGCACATATAATGCATTATATCCATTCCAATTGATTTTATTTTCAAGCTGTTCTCATTTCTTCTTTATTTTTGTTACTGTTGTAACATTCTTTTGGGTTCATCATTAATCATTTCTTCACTTGGGCATACAAGAGGATCATCTGAGATCATAAAATCCTTTTGAAAATAATAGGATAATTTAATCTTTGGGTGCAAAATTAGTGATTGTGAGGTCTCAATATCGCTTTCCACCATAATAGGATCAAAAATTTTAAGAATTACATCTTTTTCTATCACACAAATGAAATCTTCATTTAGAGCGCATGCAAGCTGAGAATATAAATTTTCCATACCTTCACCAAATTTGACTTGACCATTCTTTTGTGCATGCATGTCCTCTTCTTCTAAACTCTTCTTTGATTTTTTAATCAAGAGACACATCTGTATACTCTTTTGTATCACTAGTTTTACAAGTGAATATATTCCAATCAACTTATATAACATGACCATCTTTTCCCATAACCCCACACTACACTTCATCATCTAATCCTTTCAAGAGCCAATCCGAAATGAAGACATTCTTGTATTGAATCGGAAATGTTTTTTTCATAGAAGAAATAAATGATTGCTCGGTTGGTCTGGCCATGTTTGTTGGAAATGATTTGGCTTCTTTACCTTCAACTTGGTGGAAACTTCTTTTTTTCATTTGATTCTAAATCCAGGTGATGATAAATCATTCCATTCAGATGAAGTTTGCAAAACACAATGCTTACCCAAAACTAAAAAATTAAAAGACAGTGACTCTTCATCTTCAACCAGGTTCTTCTCATTACAAAGCCTTTCTTGATTTTCTATCTTTGTCCATTCGAAGTCTTTGAGAATGTAAAATCTGCAATGCAAATCTTTGGATATCATAGCAAATTGATGATCTTGGAATGGATGCAAACCTTTCTTTTCAGCTTCAGATATGCCTACTTTGATACCATTCCATAGATATTGAAGTATGGGGTCTTTTTTGCAATAATTTCTTCGATTATTGGTAAGAATATTTTTGTGAACCAAGTTTTTGATTGGGCCTGGCTTCGTATCATTTTCTAAGATCTTCAACTAAAACAAAGTCATCAGCCTTCATTCTGAGGAAGGCTTCATCAAATTTATTAAAAGAAAAACAAAAAGCATAGGCACTTTGCTTCTTTCCCGAGCAGAGTTGCCAAAAGTTGTTAGTCAACAGATTGGCCCTTTAAAATAATGACAAAAGTGACCTGCTTCAACTTGAATTTAAAGAACAATTGCTACTAACAGTTGGAGAAATCTCTATGAAATCAATGTTTCCCTTCTAAATTTTACAGGTACAACTCCCTCATTTCTTTCATAATTTTATAGGTACAACTCCCTCATTTTGTACCTCCCTCATTTCTTTCTAAATTTTATAGGTACAACTCCCTCATTAAAGAAATGAAATGAATAAATCTAATCTACCAAATAACATGGGTATGCTCTTAACCAAAGAGCATAAGAGCCTTTAAAAAATACCTATCACCATGGAGTATCTGCAAAAGTTTAATGTGATATTCTGAATATATGCATATAAAGACAAAAACTGATAATCAATACACCGATTCTTGCAAACAGATGAGAACCAAGTACCAAATTCATATTATGTAAATGTAAATCTGCCAATGGTAAAGAATAAACAAAGGTTGAGCAAATAGTATCACACAGGACACCTTGAATCATAAAACCCAAAAACACAATTTGACATTTATTGATTCATTCACCTCACCCTTTATTGATCAACCACCATTATACAAAGGATTATAAAATTTTATGACTAGCAACTGCCCCAAAATTTGATACTTGCTTGACTGTCAAAGTAGAAAGGGAGATTCTAGAATGAAAAGGTCAATGGCCTTTCTATCATTTGATTATATATTTATAAGTTTTTTCAACGTGTGTTTTAAGTTTTCAAACCGCTCATTTGCTGAAGTTTTACAAAAGTAACATTTCATTTCCACTCCAAAGACCCTTTTCATTTCTCTAACCATTTCTTTATCATCTTGGGAGTTAAATAATACATTTGTATTGACCTCAAAAAATTACCTAACAAAGATTTCTAAAGAAAAACTTGGAGCCACCATAATTTCTTCTATGGATCTAGAACGGTTTATTATCTTGAATAGGTAACTGACTAAACTAAAAATGGTTCCATTCTCTAAAGTATTCCACAATTATAATTTTTGAATCTTCATTTCCAAGCATCTCTATAACTTTAGTTTGCATATATGGCCTTATTTGAATATAATTGCATCGATCCAATATGTTATTCTTGAGCATTTTGTCCACTTAGGATTTTCACAATAATTAATTTCCCAACAAGGATGATAGGTTATTTGTTTAATGTGCCTTTTCTACAAACCTTGGTGTTCAGAGCTAACTTAAATGTATCTTCAATATGTGAAATAAGGATATCAACATGACTTCAAATACTTAGTAATTAAGTTTCCTTTGGCTTCACCAGTCTATAATAGTTAATCTAAGTCAAACTTTCTTCATACATTGAATTGTATGTTAAATCATACAAAATCAAGGACCTGTTCACCAAATTTATATTGGCATAGATAAATGTCATGCACAAATCTGCCAACACTCTGGCCAATGTTCCAACTCCTGTCGATAATAAAACTCCATTGTAGTTTCCCCGAGCTAGCCGTTAAGACATAACCTCCGATATCAAAAACAAAGTTATACCAACAGTATTGTTCTAGAAGAAAAAGTATTGTCTTCTCAATCTTTTGATGTTGTCGGGTTTTTAAGCTATTCCGAGCATGATTTATTATTTACTTTAGAAAACTGTTTGCAATGAGATGTTTTGTACAGGTTGTTGGAGATGGAAGAGTTGAGGCACTGCATATGTGTTACAGTGATTTATATGTCCGACAATCCTTATCTTTCGATTCAGGAGTCAGATGCCGCCTTGTTGGTGTAGAAGTCTTTTCCTTTGTTTTGCATTTTTGCATTCATCCAAAAATGACTTTCATTGCACAAAATGACTTTCCCAAGTAGTTCGGTTCCTCAGTTGTCTTCAAAATGGGCTTCATTGGATCCACAATCTTTTGGGAGAACATATAAGTTATCCCTCAATGAGACATGATATATCACACTAAATTTTTTGTTGAAAGGCTCGAGCATCGAAGAAATGAGTATTAAATTTACAAATACCTTTAATAGTGTTGCATTTCCATATAAACATGAATAGAGATGGTGTAGTGAGCTTCAACACACTATATGTGATACTATCCATTCAGTATCCCATTGATTATGTCAATACTCTTATTCCTTTGATTTCAGATGTTGAGAGAATGTAAGAACCATAGTTAGGCTTTTGGGTGACTCCTGGATCATCTCAGATTATGCACATCAAACTCAAAAGACCATCTTTATCCTCTCTTTGGATGTCAAAACTTAATTGGCTCTTGGTACCTTGCCATGCTCTGATAACTATTGATTTTTTAGAATTAAATCTGATTGTCTTTGAGCCTCTTTTGTTGACCTTTAATTCTCCCTTTTTTTTACTGATAAGAGTAAATCAGATATTTTGAATACTTTGAGAAGATATTTTCAAATTTGATTTTATGTGGAATTTGAAAGATAAGTTCAAATCTGATTCTCTTCCTTGGACAACAAATTCTATATAAGTGAAAGAATTTCATTATTCTTTCAACAAGAAGAACAGACCTGTAAGAAGTTGTATGCAGCAGAAAATTAGTTAGTTTTAGTAAGTGCTCTATTTTATTAGAGACTTGGTTTTACAACAGCAGTTGAAAATTTCTTTATCTTGTTAAGCAGTGATTGCTCCAAGATCTTTTGTATGCAACCCAGTAGCTGTAAGTTTATTTCAGTTGTAAAAGTAATTTTCAGATTAATAGAAGCAAGAAAAAAGCTTGCATATCTCTAGTTATGTTCATGTTTATTATCTGCCCTATTTTTGGATTTCTTGATTTTATTCATTAATGAAACAAAGTATTTCCTGTGTGTTTCCAGAATATAGAGTGATTCTATATTCTCTACATGGTATCAGAGTTGATTGGCCCTCAATCCTTATGAGTTTGGGAATTTATTTTTTCTAGGTATTTGTTTATCTTTCACAAGAAACATGGTTGGAGATGTAGGAAAGAGCTGGCAGCAGCCACCATCCTTTAATGGACAAAATTATGATGTTTGGGCAAAGAAGATGAAGACCGTAATGGTTGAAAATGATTTGTGGGAGCTTGTGGTCAATGGATTTGTTGATATAACTGAACCAACTCTATTTGTTGCCCTCAAAAATAATTAGAAGACTCAATTGAAGGAGTCAAGGAGGAAAGATGTAAAATCTTTGAGCTTGATTGAAACTGCCTTGACAAAGGCAATCTTTCCCAGAATAGAAGTAGCTAATTATTCCAAAGAAGCTTGGGATATCCTTCACACAAGTTTTAAAAGGACTGAAAAAGTTTGTGTGGTGAAGCCCCAAACACTTCAAAGAGAATTTGAGACTTTTCTCATGAAGGACAATGAGTCCATTTCTGATTTTAGCTCAAGACTCTTTGGTTTGATAAACCAGTTGAGAACCAATGGAGAAACCATGGAGGAGCAAAGAATAGTAGATAAAATTTTGAGAATTCTTCCCTCAAAATTTGATACTCTAGTTATTACCATTGAAGATGAAAAGGATCTCTCAACATTGACTATTGATGAGTTAATGGGTTCTTTCCAAACCCATGAGCATCGAATTAATCGATCAACAAATTCTTCTCAAGAGCAAGCTTTTAGAGCACAATCCAATGCAAGAGACACGGGGAGACGAAGAAACAACTCTGGAAGAGGCTCAAGAGGAGGAGGTCGTGGCAACTCTTGATAGAAAAATGCTGGAGGAGAAAGCTCAGAATGAGCTGCCACAAATGAGGGAGCTAGAAGCTCTCAAAATAATTCTAGAGGAGGCAAGGAGAATAGTAACTCGAACAAGAGAAATGTTGAGTTCTATTATTGCCCTAAATTTGGGAATTATGCAAGTGAATGCTGGAAAAAGAAAGGTGATCAGTCAAAGCAAAGTGAAAACATTGCTGATGTGAAAGTGGGTAATGAAAATAATCCCACAGCCTTCATCATGTGCAATATTGGTGAAGAAGGCAGCCCCGAAGTCTAGTATTTGGATAGCAGTTGTAGTAACCACATGAGTGGAAATGCAAGTCTTTTTTCTTTCATTGATAATTATATTAAATCAGAAATTAGAATGGGGAACAATGGAATTGTTCCAGCTATGGGAAAAGGATCTATTATGATCCACACCAAGCAAGGTGAGAAACAAGAAATTCAGAATGTTTATTTTGCCCCAGGTATAAAGCACAATTTGATGAGTGTTGGACAGCTCATTCAAAATGGATATAAAGTGTTGTTGGAGAATGACCAATGTGTCATTTATGATAAGGATGGGAGTAAGAAAATTAGTGTAGCAGTCCAAATGACAAAGAATTAAATGTTTCCATTGAAGATAGAAATGTGTTTCTCTTCAATTCCAGCAGCTGCATCTCCCAAGAAAGCATGTACAATAGTACAACAATCAGCCTTCAAGAGCGTGATTGAAGACCCCTCCAAGCTATGACATTTAAGGTATGGACATCTTGGCTATGTTGGTTTAAGTTTATTTTCCAAGGAAAGAATGGTAGATGATTTGCCATGTATTAAAGAGTTTAGTAGCAAGTGTGAGGCTTGCATTTTGGGTAAGCAACATAGGCTGCCCTTTAATTTTGGAAACTCTAGAAGGGAAAAAGCACCATTAGAGTTGGTGCATACTGATTTAGTTGGCCCTATGCAAATCACTTCCATTGGGGGGAGTACTTATTTTATGACCTTCATAGATGATTTCAATCATAGAACATGGGTTTATTTTATGCAAAATAAATCTGAAGCTTTTGATAAGTTTTTAGAATTTAAAGCCGAGGCTAAAAAAGAAAGTGGACACAATTTGAAAGTCCTAAGGTCAGATAGAGGGGGGAATATACCTCCAATATTTTTGTGAAATTTTGCAAGCAAAATGACATAAAGAAGGAGCTAATAGTCAGTTATACTCCGCAGCAAAATGGAGTGTCTGAAAGAAAGAATAGGACCATTGTTGAGATGGAAAGAAGTATGATGAAAACAAAAGGACTCCCAATTGAATATTGGTGAGAGGCTATAGCAATAACTGTTTATTTGATAAATAGAAGTCCTACAAAGGCAATTCGTGACAAGATTCCATTGGAAGCATGGGCAAAGAATAGATGGACGGTTGAACACTTGAGAGTGTTTGGGTGTGTAGCATATGCACATGTGCCAAAGGAGCAAAGACAAAAATTGGATGAAAAGGGTGTGAAGTGTATCTTCATGGGATATAGTCTTGATTCAAAGGCATGTACATTATATAACCCTGTCACAAAAAAGATCATCATTTCAAGAGATGTGAAGTTCATTGAGAATGAGTCATGGGATGGCTCGGTGGACACATCATCAAGCACTTTGAGTAAAGTGCCTATTATTGCTGAAGATGATGATGTTAATGAACAATAAGATGATATAACAACAAACATAGAAAGCTCC
>MU226960.1:1907806-1917919 GCA_018584345.1 Thuja plicata | reverse complement strand
CCTTAAAAGCACTCTGTGGCCCTATTATGCTGCTACACACTATGTAACATTAGTAGCTTACTTTTTGAAATCTCTTTCTCATTCATGGTGGTGTAATTTCATGTGCAACCTAATGCAGGAGTATCTTGGGTTCTTGGCAATCAAGTATCAACCAAAAATATGTTTGTTTTGGCTCAGTAGCTTGTTAGAACTGCTGGGTAAATTTCTCAGTAACCACTCTTGTTTGGTCAGTTGAAGGTTTGTTGGTTCACCACTCAAGCTCGGTTACTTATCTTGGTTGGCTTCACTGATGGGGTCTCAGTGGTTATTCTTGACTACTCAGCAGTTTCACTGATTGGTCTCTGTGCTCGGTAGTCTTTCTCACCGAGTTGGTTTTTGGATGTTGGATCTCCTGGCCGACATGTGCATTTAATTTTTGTAGCATAATTAATGTTGGGTATCTCATTGGGATGCACATGGACCTAAATCTGGGCCTTTTTTGTTTCCTATGTTGGATCTTTAGGATCTTTGGTATCGACCTCTTTGGTTTCTCTTGTATATATTAGTTTTCTATTCTTAGATTTTGGGGATAGCAGTTCTAGGTAGTGAAGGCGTTAGAATATTTGGATCGCAGGTCTGTGACCTCGCATATATGAAGATTATTTTGTAAATATCTGAATGTATATGGTTGTAATCAAGAAGGCCTTATACCCCAGCATGTATGATGTTTGATGAAATAATATAGAGTTCTATTTTCTTTCTTTCTCATTCTTTGTATCTTGCACCCGATTTGTGTCTGGAAGTTAGTTTGGTAGCTGGGAATGCCTTGGGCTCTAGTTATCCTTCCCTCCTTGTGTTACGTGGTATCAGCAAGAATTTTAGATATAAGGTTCCTTCTTGTGAACCCTAGTGATATTTTTTGTAGGGTAGTAGATTGTGATCTGACCAACAATTGTACAGGGTTTTAATATGGTTCATGGGAGAGGAAATGCATATCCAGGTCTAGCTGATATGCTAAAATAGATTACTGCAAGATTGGAAGATTTTGAGACAACCCAGCGTTGAGGAAGACATCTTGAGGATGTTAGTGATGATGAAGTTGAACAAGTGCAAGGAGAAGCCACACCTTCACCTGTGATGGATCAGGAAGAAGAGAGATTCATGTGAGCATTGAAAAGTTTGGAGTGCATGCCTCAGTTTAATCCTCCTAAGTATAGTATAAAATTGGATTTGGATGAGTTGATAGACTGGATAACTGAGATAGAGAAATACTTTGAGTATGAGAATGTATTAGAGGAGAAAAAGTTGAAGATTGCAAGTAGAAAGTTGAAAGGCCATGCATCCTTGTGGTGGGAGAATCTGCAATTACATCAGAAGAAGGGTAAAGACAAGATCAAGGTATGGGATAATATGATAAACAAGTTGAAAGGCAATTTTCTACCTTGTGATTACCAGATTAACCTAGTTAGGAGAATGCACAGTTTGAAGCAGAAAGATAGCTCAGTAAAAGATTACACTAAGGAATTTTACAGGTTAGACATCAGATATAGACATGCTAAAGATGAGGTGGAAAGAATAGCAAGATATCTGATGGATTAAAAAGTTATATACAAGATGAGATCATCTTGGTAAAGATAGAGAGTATTGAAGAGGCATATCAGTTTTCCCTAAAAGATAAGGAGAAATTGAACAAAACATATGAACAAAGGCAAAGAGGAAGAGGAGGTAGATTCCCTAGAGAAAGAGKTAGATCTTATGGTGAAAACTATAGATCTGATTAGGACAAGACAAATCAAGACAAAGGCAAGACTGGGTGGAAGGGTGGAAGCTCATTCTGAGGAAGAGGAAACTACTCCCGAGGTGGATATAGCATAAGAGGGTTCCAAGGAACTTGTTACAATTATGGTGAAGAAGGACAAAGATATTTTGAGTGTACACATGCAAGCAAGAAAGTTGGTAGTAGAAGAAATGATTTGGTGCAAGAAAACTCACCGAATGAACCTAAGAAGAAAGGAAACCTAATGGTTAGAAGAATATTATGGAGTAATAATAATTAGCAAGATCCTATAAGGAAAATTATGTTTAGGACCAGATGCAGGGTTGCGGAAAAATTTTGGAAGGTGATTGTTGATAGTGGAATCTCAAAGAATCTGGCATCAGAGGAGATGGTCACAAAGTTGTGGTTGGAAAGAATGAAGTACCTGAAGCCCTATCAGATTTCAAGGATCAAGGATGAGCATACATTAATGGTGAGTGAACAATGTTTTGTGAATCTGAAAATTGGAAAGTATTATGATAAGGTGTTGTGTGATATTATGCCAATGTATTGCTATCATATTTTATTGGGTAGACCTTGAAAATATGATAGACATGCTATACATGGTGGAAGAGTGAAAAAATATACTATTTGAGTTTATGGTAAGAAGCAAATCTTGTTACCTTTGGTTGAAGAATCTATTGGTGAGCTTTGTACATTTGTGAAAGTTTTTTTGATGGAAGGTAGATAGTTTGTTAAGGATTTGAAAATGAATGATATTTGTTATGCTTTGATTCCTAACAAACCGAGTAAGAACAAAGAAGGTAGAGTTCCTAAAGAAGTTGAGAAATTACTCACCGAGTACAAGGAGATCATTTCAGACAATGTACCTAATGGTTTTCCATCGATGAGAGATATTATTCATTGTATGGACATGATTCCTGGAGCTAGTTTTCCGAACAAGGTACCACACTGGTTGACACCAACCGAGAATGAGGAACTCAGTCGACAAGTTCATGAGTTATTACAGAAGGGTTTTATCAGAGAAATTTTGATTCCATGTGTAGTACCAGCTGTATTGGACCCTAAGAAGAATAGATAATGGTGAATGTGCACTGATTCAAGAGCTATTAACAAGATAATAGTTAAGTATCGGTTTCCTATACCAAGGATGGATGATATAATGGATTGTTTGAGTGGAGAAAAATACTTTACCAAAATTGATTTGAAGAGTGGATATAATTAGATCAGAATTAGAGAAGGTGATGAATGGAAGACTGCTTTCAAAACAAAGGAAGGTTTGTATGAGTGGTTAGTTATGCCCTTTGGTTTAACTAATGAAACGAGTACATTTATGAGGTTGATGAATGAGGTTTTGAATAAATGTTTGATTGTATACTTGGATGATATTTTGATATTTAGTAAGACTAAAGAAGAGCATTTGATGCATACAAGACAAGCGTTGCAAAGATTGAAAGATTAAAAGTTGCTGATTAATTTGAAAAAGTGTACCTTTATGAAAGAAGAACTTGTGTATTTAGGTTTTGTGATTTTAGCTAATGGTTTGAAGATAGATCCTGAGAAATTTGAATCTATACTTAGTTGGCCTACACCTGAGAATGTCAGTGAGGTAAGATCATTTTATGGATTGGCAAGTTTTTACAGGAAGTTTATCTAAAATTTCAGTTCTATTTGTAATGCTATGACTTAGACAATGAGAGGAGATAAAAGAGAACTCAAGTAGACACATGGAGCTGATAAAAGTGTTGAGACTTTGAAACAAAAGGTTGTTGAATTACCCATGTTAGCCCTACCTGATCTCAATAAGGTATTCCAAGTTGAATGTGATGCAAGTGGAAGTGCAATAGATGTGTTGACTCAAGAAGGTAAACCTATTTCTTTCTTTAGTGAAAACTTGAATGATGCTAAAAGGAAATATTATGTCTATGATCAAGAATTCTATGCTATTGTTCAAGATTTGAAGAAATAGAGACATTGATTGATGTCAAGTGAATTATTTTTATATACTGATCATAAGGATTTACAATATTTGGGTAGTCAGAATAAGTTAAATCAGAGACATATGAAATGGGTAGAGCATGATGAACTATAACTGATTGAATGTTTGAAGATGACAAAGTTTATGATCACCAAGTTGCAGAAAGTAAATGCAAGACATTAAAATAGATAATGTATTGTATTGTCATTGATTTCAAATTGATATGGTATGATTTCTCATACACATATTGTCACAACATTTAAAGATCTGAAGAGAAAACATTTTTGTTGTGGATAATCATATACACCGAGTGACAATGAACCCTGAGCATAGAAGTTCACAGAGTTACCCGAGCAAGTGATACCCAAGAAATCATTATCGAGCTAACTGTAGTTGTCACCAAAAAAAACTAAAGTTTATGCTCGAGCTATCTGCAGTAGTCACCGAGCACAACTAAAGTGTTGACCGACGGGAACTAAAGATAGGAAAATGACAAAACAACTTTGCTGGAAGGAGCTATATTTAGAGTTAACTAATTGTTTACTTTGTTTTCATCGATTAGTTAAAAGCTAAAGATAAGAAGGAGATGTAAACCATGTTTTATTCCATAAAACAAGGAAAGATTTACAGAATAAATCTAAAGTAAGCATGGCGAGATTTACAGATCAAGAAGTGAT
This sequence comes from Thuja plicata, assembly GCA_018584345.1. Classification (NCBI taxonomy): domain Eukaryota; kingdom Viridiplantae; phylum Streptophyta; class Pinopsida; order Cupressales; family Cupressaceae; genus Thuja; species Thuja plicata. The sequence continues at coordinate 1,913,508 of MU226960.1, read as the reverse complement.
CAACGAAGAAAAAAAGGACAAGAAATAGTGAAATCGTGTCTATATAAAGAGACAAGTAATTCATAATGAAGAGAGGGATGTTGAAGAGAATTTTGGTGAAGATAATAAGTCTTCATGCAGATCTGATCATACAAGCTGAATACTAGAGCTAAGAATTATGCGGACACTGAGCAACAAAGAAGCAACATCATTCACTGAGCAGAAAGAAGTGGAGAAAAAGGAATTGAAGAGAACATTGATCAGAGAGGTATTATGGAATTACAATAAATCTGAAAATTAGAAATTCAAAGTTGTATTAATGAACAGATCATCTACTGATTCAGTTTAACCATTGATTCGGAAAATCTCTTAACAGAGTAGGATTTGACCATCCTTTATATATTGAGATACATCCCAAGGAGTATCAAAAGGTTTTCATGTTGACAGCATAGTGAATGCTAGGTCAAGTGATGAACTATTATTTTTAAATCCTCTAACAAGGTCACACTTAACAGTGTATTTGTAACCTTTAACAGGGTTGGCTCTTCACCGAGCTCACTTGAGAAGAGTGAAAAATTTGGGTTACCAGTCCCAAGTGGTTTTTCCCTTAACAGGGTTTCCACATTAAAAATCCATGTGTCAAATATGTATATGGTTCATTGCTTTGATGTTTTTCTTTACACATTACTAAAACATGATCGATCGGTAAACACTAAGTTATTTACTATATTTTGGTAAAGGTTAAGAATCGATAGACTATTATTTAGTAAAGCTTAAGGAAAGGATAAATAGTATATTCATCGAGCAACATATATTTGATAAAGGCATACATCTTTTAGGACTAAAGATAACTAGAGGTTTTATATTTGTGGTATAAAGTTTTGGATTTAATTATTGGATTAATTTTTGAGGAAACTAATTCACCTCCCCCCCTCTCAGTTATTCTAACAATTGGTATCAGAGATTGTGTGCTTGGAAGAGAGTTTAAAGACTCAAGCTAAAGATCATAAGATGAGAAAAAGGGATGTGCCTAAGTTGAACAAGGACAACTTTGTATCATGGAAAATCAGGATAAGACTCCACCTATCAGGTATTGGAAATGATGTCACACAGTACTTCGCTACTGAATTTGTGTTACCTACTAAACCTCTGACAGTTGATCAATTGAGAGAAAAGCATGAACACAATTCTATGATGATAGAATTTTCTTCCTCACTCTCTGATGCTAAATTTGAAGATGTCAAATCATGCACCACTGCAAAAAAAATGTGGGACAAACTCAAGCTAGTACATGGAGGAGATAAAAATGTACGGAGAGTTAAGGTAGAAAGCCTAAGAGGAAAGTTTTATGACCTCAAAATTAAAGAAGGAGAAAACATCACTCAGTATAGCTGTAGAATCAAAGAAGTTGTTAATGCTATCTGAGGAGTAGGAGGTGTACTTGAAGAAGAAATAGTGGTAAGAAAAATTCTAAGAACCTTACTTCTTGTTTATGTTATTAGAGTATCTGCTATACAAGAAATGAGAGCAGTAGAAAATAACAATGTTACTCTAGATAGTTTGATTGGTAGACTTCTTTCATTTGAGATGAATAACTTTGACAACAGTGTCTTACCAACTATATAGTCTACATTCAAATCTTCTTTGAAAATAAGTAAATCAAGTCATAAACACACTATGAGAAATCATAGTGAAAGTGATAGTGATGGCCAAGAACTTGATGAGATTGAAGCACTAATGGCTAGAAGATTGCAGAGAGACAAAGATAGATACAAAGGTAAATTACCATTGGTATGTTTTAATTGTAAAGAGATTGGACACTTTGCTGCTAGATGTCCTAACAAAAGAAAAGATGACAGAAGCAATGACAGATCCTATGAAAAGAATATTGATAGAGGTGATGACCGAGATTACCGAAACAACCTTTAATCTGATAGAAGAGATAATCGACACTACAAGGACAAAGGAAAGAAGGCTTGTTACCTGGTTGAGAACAAAGCTGAAAATACTAACACTGAATCTGATGAAGATATTGAGGTGGTATTTGTTTCTATGAAGGATTATTTAGACAAAGAAGAAAGGTATGTTGAAACTACACTCATATCTAAGGTTAGTAAAAATGATGTCTGGATTATTGATAGTGGTTGTACTCACCACATGACTAGAGATAAAGAAAAGTTTGAGAATTTTGAATATTTTAATGGTGGATCAGTAAGAATGGGTAATGACTCACCTTTTCCGGTTGAGGGTAAAGGAACCCTAATGTTGAATAATTTGATCAGATGTGAAAATGCATATTGGGTGAAAGGACTTAACTATAATTTATTGATTGTTTCATAACTCAATACCACAGGGCACCAAGTTGCATTTGAGAACAAAAAGGCAAAGATCTTTAATGAATCTGGAAGGTTGATCGGAACTGGTGAATAGACAAAAGGTAACCTATTCTATCTAGGTGATATTAATACCACTTTTTTAATGGCTAGAAATGAAGACATATGGTTGTGGCATAAAAGGTTATGTCATGTGAATTTTGACAACACGGTTAGGATAAGCAATAAAAGGAAAGTAAGAGGATTATCAAGCATGTCAAAGCCCGACCATATCATGTGTAAGAATTTTCAAAAAGGTAAAATGACAAAGTCTAGTTTCAAAAGAAAAACCTACGCATCTAATGTTGTTCTAGAATTAGTCCATACTGACTTCTGTGGACCAATGAGAACAAAGAGCTATTATGGTGATAGATACTTCATTCTATTTGTTGATGATTATTCTAGAATGATGACTGTTATGGTCTTAAAAGAGAAATCAAAAGCATTTAAGATGTTAAATGGTATAAAGCTATAGTGGAAAAACAAAGTGGAAAGTAACTAAAATGTCTAAGATCATATAGAGGAGGAGAATTTATTTTTGATGAATTCACTAACTTTTGTAATGAGCATGGAATTAAAAGATAGGTTTCTGCATCGAGAACACCACAACAAAATGGAATTGTTGAAAGAAGAAATAAATCAATTGTTGATTGTTCCAAAACACTAATGATTGAGAAAGGCATCACACAAACATTCTTGAGAGAAGCTGTCAATACTGCTGTTTATATATTAAACAGAGTTCAGTTGAAGAAAGACACCAATAAGACACCTTATGAGCTATGGTATGGATACACACCCAATGTAAGTTACTTCATAATTTTTGGAAGTCAATGTTATATTTTTAAAGATGATAGAAATGGAAATCTTGACTCCAAAGGTGATGAAGGAATATTTCTAGGTTATTCTACCAAAAGCAAGGCTTATAAATATCTTAACAAATCCTCTAACAAAATCATTGAAAGTGCAAATGTCAAAGTAGATGAATTTGCTAAGAAAAATGATGAGGAAAGCAGAAAAGAACTGGAAGACTACAACAAATTTTTCTATAGTGAAGAACTTGACACTCTGCTCGAGCAACAATGTATCACTACGGAGCGACAAAACAATGCACCTGAGCATCAGAATGCAAACACCGAAAATCAGTAAATTTCTCATAATGATGTACCAAGCTATGAAGATCAAAATAAAGGTCAAGATGATGATCATAATGATGAACAAAGAGTTGAACCAGTACTTTCCAAGTATGTCAGAAGACACCGTACATAGAACTAGATCATAGGAGACAAAAAGGCTGGAATGAGAACAAGAAGTGAGTCACTGAACACTAGATGTTTGATTTGTGATTTTGAGCCTAAATCTATCAATACTACACTTGAGAATCAAGAATGGGTTAGTGATATGAATGATGAGATTGAGAAGATTGAAAATAATAGGACATAGACATTAGTACCTAGACCAGATAACAAGAATTTCATTGGTACCAAATGGATATTCAAAAACAAGCTGAATGAGAATGGAAAAGATGCAAGAAATAAAGCAATATTAGTATCAAAAAGGTGTTGGAATTATATTGGAATGACGTACTAAGAGGGGAGGGGTGAATCAGTACATCTAAAACTTTTTCTTGGTTAGCCCATTAACCCTTAATCATCAGTTTGTAAATTATCTTATCTAACTATTCATCTTTCTTTATGTATATGCAATCATATCATAAGCTCTTTAATATGCAATCATAAAAGAAACATTCATAAAAATAGATAACACATGACACAAGATATGATATCGCAAAAAACTCCTATTAGGAAGAAAAAACTGCGATGGGGATTGTTGCCCACAAGACTTCACTATCTGCAGATAAGAAGGGGTTGGTTAAGGCTTACAATTGGTCACTTCTAATGACCTACCATGTTAGGAGTATTATAGTGGAGACCTATTAAGATCTACTTCATTTGAAGCAAGATAGAATAGATTACATTTTGTTTGTTCACCAATACCAATCAACTTTCCTATTCCATTATAGATCATTGCCTTTTTGTTCCCAAATGCAACTCGGTGTCCTATGTTGTTCAGCTGTGAAACACTCAACAGATTATAGTTAAGTCCTTTTACCCAATATGAATTTTCACATCTGATTAGATTATTCAACCTGATGGTACCTTTTCCTTCTATTGCACAAGGTGAGTCATTACCCATCCTAACCGATCCACCATTATAATATTCAAAAGTTTTAAAATTTTCTTTATCTCCAATCATGTGATGTGTAAATCCACTATCAATAATTTAGACGTCATTTTTGCTAACTTTACAAATGAGTGTTGTTTCAACATACCTTTCTTCTTCGTCTGAATCATCCTTCATAGTAACAAATACTACCTAAATATCTTCATCGAAATTAGTATCAGAATTTCCATCTTTGTTCTCAACCAGGTAACAAGCCTTCTTGCCTTTGACCTTGTAATCTCGGTTATCTCTTCTGTCAGAGTTTCAATTTATTCTATAGTCTCAGTCATCACTTCTGTCATACTTCTTTTCATAAGATCTATCATTATATCTTTCATCCTTTCTCTTGTTAGGGCATCTAGCAGCAAAATGTCCAATTTATTTGCAATTAAAACTGTAAAGAAGGAAAAAGGATTTGATATTGTTATGGATTTAGATTTTAATGTTTAAGATGTGTTGTATTCCCTTAACCATACTTTACATTTAATTAAATTTTGTTGATTGCATATTTTAATTGTGATTAGGGGAAGATAAGATGATCCTTTCTTTCACCCTCAAATACACAAATAGGAGATCCAATTTGATCAACCCAAGAAGAAGGGTTAATGCACAAGTGAATCAACTATTTGGAAAGAGAACAAGAAAGGGGATCTTAAATTCTGTAAATTGATTGAGTAAATATGATTAATGACAATAATTGAAAAGGGATAGGAAGAAGAACTAACCTTTACAAAATTTCAGATCAAAGAATGCTATTTTCTAAGGTCCGTTGGCTATTTATGGAAAAACTAAAGTATGATCTGGAACTGGAACGCCAAAACAAACAAAACCCAGAAATCATTTTTCATTCTGATGTCATCTTATAAAAAAGGTCAACCCTGTACCACAAATGCCAACCCTATCCTAGTAAGGTTGGCCATGTCCTGCACAGATCAGAAAGTGTCCATGTTCACACCATCTGAAAGAAAACCAAAAAGGGTATCCAGATCTGGGTTCAAATCCATAGCCCTGAACCTATACCTGCAATAAAAAGAGGTTTGTTTGTTGTGGGGGAGGGGTTTGCCTTGGTCAAACCCTAGTTTTGGAATTAACCTTATAATATAATTGAAATTGCAGAGATAAACAAAGTAA
>MU226960.1:1803149-1852920 GCA_018584345.1 Thuja plicata | reverse complement strand
CATAAAGCTTGCTTGACCCTCAAGTTATGATTTAAAACAAATTAAAACTCTATAAATAGAATTACAATGCTTTATCTGACGTGTAAAACTCAGATCCACTTTTTGCGGGTTCTCTAACTGACTATCGATTCTGACGGTCGGTTTTCTTTGCCATCAGTGTTCCTTTCTTGAATTGTTCATCGGGTATGTTTTTTCTGCTCCATCAGTTTTGTTCTCAAAACTGTATTGTCAGTGATGATCTTCACGTTATGTTATTGACCTGTTGGTGATGTCCTATTCACTTCGTCGGTGCAACACTTGTCAGTGTTCGTCGGTCAATTTCATACTTAGCATTTTCTCGTGACCTTTTTGTTCTGTCAGGTATTCTCACTATCTACCATTAATGCTTATAGTCTATCGGTAGTGCTTGTACTGATGATCTCTGTCAATTTTTTCACTAAGTGTACTAATGGCAAAATTAATGTCATCAATCTCCCCCTTTGACATTAGTATCAAAAACATGATATGTGCAACATACTGAATGTATTAGCATGTACACCTATGTATACTCCTTAGTCATTTGAATGACTCCCCCTATGTATATGTTGGTAAGTGTAAGTATATATACATATCCTTATGTACTTTTCTTTTCTCCTTTTTTTTGATATATTGTACATATCTATCTTTACATATCTGTTCCTCATGTACATACAATATACATTTCCTTTCTATTCCTCCTTTTTTGATAATAAAGGAAAAGGTACTTACATCTTGTAAAAAAGGTGGGAATGTGAGGACTTGATCTCCTCCATCATCTTTTCCCATTTTTCCTTCAGCATTTCTAGAGCCATTTGCTTAAGTGTTATTCTTACATGTATATCATAGATGTTGTCTACTACAGAGATCTTTGGGGTTGTAATAAGGTTTCTTGCTTCAGAAATATACTATTGTAGAATAGTAAGATTAGGCAATATGTGTGCATATAGCTCTATAATCTCACCTCTGAGTTGTGTTTCAGCATCCCATATTTCTTGCCTTAGCCTGTTAGCCTCAATGACCTTGTCATGATGCGCCTTGATACTGTTTGCATTTGAGGTTAGGCTTTGTGCACTCGCTGTGACATTAGAATCTATCTCTGCTAATTTGTCACTATTTTCCTTTGTAAACTTTTCAAGTGTGCACATCTTTTAAACTAAGGTAATTGCCTCAGCAATCATTGGCTCTAATTGATCAGTTAGTTCAGAGAGCTTTACCTTGTTCAGTGTCACTTCTTGGCTGATTTTATCAATTAACTTGTATTGATACTTCTTCTCTGCTATTTCTTCCATAGCTTGTTCTGCATCTATATTCTAGTCTGTGATTGTGTCGGTAAGAACAACTATTTGTTCCTTAACTATATCATTTTGTTCAAGTTTCACCTCAGGAACAAGTTGTTGTAGTATGTCTCTTGCTTTGTCAAGTGACATTGTTTCCCTGTGTTCTTGTACCATTTTCTTCAGAATGGATTTCCTTTGACATAGCACTCCAAACTCTTGAATTTTATCACTATCCAAAGTAGTAATATCCCAATTTGGGACTTCTATTACTTCATCCAATGTAACAACCAAAATGTCTTTCTTCATTACTTTCTTCTTCTTCTTCTTCTTTGGGTGGCTGGTAGATTGATGTACTACCATTTGTAAGGCTTGAGATTGGGTGGATTTGGTAGGTGAGGGTCGAGAATATGAAGTGTCCTTTTGTATCTGTTCTGAGTCCACTGGCTGGTTTGGTGAAGACGTCTCCTCATTTTCCTTAGGTGTATCAACAGATATATCTTCTTTGATTTTTGTGCCTTCATCCTGCTTGACTCCTTCACTTTTATATTTTTCTTCAACCTTTCTCAATGTATTCTCATCTTTGTTATCTACCTCTTTGTTTTGTTCATTTGACACTTCTTGTTGATTGTCTGTTGCATCCTTCATTTCTATATTTGTATCCTTTTGAGTGTTGGATGCATCTTTGTTGTCATCAGTACCCATATCCTTGGGTATATCATCATCTTTCTTAGATGATTTATCCTGACTTGATTGAATATCAATAGCATCTATTAATATATTCATGTTTGTCGGTGTATTGACTGTTGCAGTGTCAATAGTTGTATCCTATCCGTTAGTATTGCCCTTTGCAATATTTATATCTTCATCCTTTTGTACTTCTACTGCAAGGTCTTGTCCTGTAGTGGTATTGACAATGTTGTATAACCATGATTCATCATTTATATCATCATCTAAGTTACCTATTATCGTTAACTCTTCTTTGGTAACTTCTTCATCCTCTAAGCTGATTTGAATTGGACTTGCTTCTTGATTTTCCTCACTATTTTTAGGCCATTCTTCATCTATAGTATTAACCTATTTCTGGCCAGTTATTTTAACTTCTTCACCGTCTAACTTAGCTGTTGAGTTATCTCTCTGATTGACAGTTTCCTTCTCATAACTGCTTTCCTCAGTAGGATTGAGTATCTTGCTCCATTTATCATGAGCTTCTTGTTCTAGCTCTATAAACTTCTCTTCCAAAAATATGTAGGCTCTCATTTTGAGTAAGAAATTTTTCTCATATTTCTCCATTAATTCATTTATTTCTTCCCTTTTTGATTCAGGAGGCATAAGAGAAACCAGTACTCTTTCTCTTATCCTTTTCTCCTCATGTAGTGCAAATGTGAACCTAGAAGATAGTCTAATCAACAGTTCTTGAGGAACATCACGTGTAGTGAACTGAAGTGGGACATAATAGTGTCTGCACATTTTAGCTATAATTGCATCTTCAATTATATTTTGTTCTAATGAATCCCATCTCAACCATTTCCTAATATTAGGATGTCCAATAGATGATGCTTCAGAAATTTACTTACATATTTCATCAATGTTTTCAGTAGTTGATGTTGCCTTTTCTTGTTTGATTGCAGTGTCAGGCTCATCCATAGCTGAGTCCTCTAAATCCTCATTTGTCTGAAAAAATTTCCTTCTTTTGATAGGTTTCCTAACTGGTTGTTTTGCCTTTGATGTTTCAGGTTTCCTTTTATACACCTTTCCTTTTACCATGGGAGAAGGAGTTGCATCCTTTGATGTTTGACTCCTTGTTCTTGACTTCTTAGATGGAGGAGGAGGTGGTGAATCAGACTACTCTTCTTCTGATTCATTTTGCTCTGTTGTATCACTGATAGGTAGCTGGTCCTCGGTGAGTTCCTCCTTACCCTCTTGTTCCTCTTCACCTTCCTTTTCTACTTCATCTTCAGAAGATATATTCAGGTTCTTTTTCAAATTCTTCACCATTCTACCTTACTATTTCATAGCTTTCTTAATAACAAGATTTGTCTTAATATTTTGTTTGGCCTCTTCATAGGTGCCAAATCTTAGTTGTTTGTTGTCCATTGGTTCATTCAGTAGTGCCTCAATGCACTCATTGGCTAGTCCTTCTTTGATTTCATATTCTAACTTTGAGAGCCATGATTTCCTAGGTACTACTACTTGGATGTACGTAAAATTAGTATTTACCATGAAACATATGTTCTCTCTGTGTTCCTCTATCACATTTTCAAGAATTCTTGTTCTGGCTTGGAGCATTTCCTTAATGGTTTTGAAATGCTCATGCATAACATTATCAAATCTATTCCTAGTGATTCTATGAATTCACCTATCTGAATGGTTATGGGTTTGCTTGTGTCCCATACAACTTTTCCTATGGAAGGAAATTATTCTTCAAAGTAAAAGAATATGAACATTATGAGGGAACCAAACTTACAAGTATTTTTCCTTGAAGATATTATTGTGCACATGTTCTCCTCCAATTGATGTAACAGGATCTCTGCAAGATCCATCTTCTTTCTCTATTTGATGATCTTGTATGTTGTGCTCATAGCAGTTTTTGATATGTTGTTCATTTTGCTTACTTAGAAGATTTTATATCCAACAACACATGCTCCAAACTTCAGTTCTACATCGGTAATGGTGTTGACCTTTAGTGCTCTTTTATCTGATTTAGCACTAGTCAGTTTTTCCACTTCTGCCAGGGATGGGTGCTTGTGAGCTTGTGGTTTATCAGTTTTAGGATAACCATTAACTATGTGAATAACATCCTTAGTTATTGGTTTTGGATTATTAAGCCATAAATTCTTGTTGTGAACTCTGCTAAGAACAATCTTTATCCATTCTATTTTGAAGACTTTGGGAAAATGCAGTGCATTCGTGAGTCCCTTTAATTTGAAATGTTTGTTCTCTTCTTTAAGCTTTCCAGCTTCATCACATAGTGCCCTGTAGGCATTATCTAGGTATAGATCTCCTATTTCTGAGATCTTGCAGTGAATATAGGACCTTACGTCCTCTACCAGTAAAACCCTGGGTGGGATTCTGGAGAATGCTCCGAAATCATCAGGTTATGAAGCTATTTCAGGCTGTAGCTTGTATTTGGGTTCAGCACACAAGCCTCTACTGACAAGCTTGAAATATTTCTTCTTATCTTCCTTAATCTTCTCAACTCTAGAAGTCGATGCCATCATGTTTGCAAAAATTTAGGGCTTTTCACAAATAAAATAGTGTGACCGGTGAATGTGATTACTTACAGATTCTCTGTGATCTCCTATGAATGTGAATGCTTTGTGTCAAATTGATTCTTGCTGGGTCACTCTCCAAATTGCTCTGAAATTGTTGTGCTCTGCTCAAAAATTGTGCGTGTGAAAATGAGTTTACTCATCGAGCTTTTATAACCTTTTTGTGCCCTAAGTTGTTATTAATGCTCACCAGCTCGTCGGTATATAAAGACTGATTTTGTCGGTAGAGGCATTCATAACATCTTTGGTGTCTTGTGCAAAGCATCAGGGTAGCTAGTAGCTTTGGTGACTTCACCGATGATTGTTGGTAAAGTTACAAAGACAGCTTTGTTGACTCAAGGTTCACCGATGTCCATCGGTTTACACTTAGTAACTTGGCGTTTGTGTAATGACCAATATATTCTGGTAAGTAATGCTAACTTTTCTATTTGTGTACACCGATACAAATTGTGCCCAATAATCGATGGTTTCTTTTTAATAGTTTATAAAATAACAATATATTGCATCTTTTATTCATGCTAATATTACAATATGAACTATGTGTAATGGAACCAATGTATAATGTGACTTTTCATAATGCAGTTCCATACTTACTTGTGCAATCTAGTTTGATGTAGTGATGTCACTGGATCCATTGGATGGGGTGTCACCATTTGCATTTCTTGTTCTAGCACCTTCAGTATTTGTGGATTTTACCCACATCTTGTTTCTCATTCTCTTGATGTCATCAATGGTATTTCCATTGGGATGTGTACTTGTGTCTGTCAGTCGGTCTTTACAATCTTTTATCACATGTCCAACCTTATAACAATGCAAACATGACATACCTGGATTGGTCCATCCTCTTGACCTTCTGGTCCACTTTCTCATATAGTTGGTAGCAATATGACCGTACCTTCCACATGCTATGCAGTTTACCCATGTATTATAGTCCCAAACATATGAGTTACCTACTCTTGTTGGTTTGTGGTTGTTATCAGTTTCTTTTGGTGTCCAGGCCTTGTTGTTCTTTTTCCAACACTCTTTATGTGTATGCCCATTCATCTTGCAGGTATGACAGTACTTGTCCATGTAGGTTTTCCTCTTTGGGTTTGTCACTTTGGATCTGCATTCATATGTTGTGTGTCCTTTCTTTTGACATTTATAAAAATTACCAATGAAAGTAGATTGTGCTTGAGAAATACCTTTCATTTTGCTTCTACAAATGTTTGAGGTGTGACCTGGTTTTCCATAGTGATTGCATGATAGCTTCTTGGATTTTGGGGTTGTGAAAGAATACCTTTGATCTGGTCGATTAGAAGATTCACCATTTTTGTTGTACCCTAATCCTATGTAGTTGTTGACTCTTCTCTGTCCATCAAGAAAATCATCCATCCTTTTGTTGCTTTCTTCAGCCTTTTTGATCAATTCATTGTGTTGAATCTAGACTTTGATTTCATGCTTCAATTTTTCATTCTCTTCTCTTAGCTCACCGATGATCTGTATTCTTTCAATGAGTTTTGTATTTAGTCTATTTTCTTCTTGACTCATAAGAATAATCTGATTGGTAACCTCATGGTGATGCTCAGTTAGTCTTTGAATCTCTGATTCTTTTTCTTGTAGCTTCTTTGTTATTTTCCTCCTATCATCAATGGCTAGTGCTCTTTCATTTTTAGCTTTTCTTGCATCATTCATAACATCAATCATTTTCACCATTTGAGTTTCTTGACCGATTTGTAGCATCTTGATTTGATCTGTCACATGTAGATTGACCTCTTGTAAACTTTTGATTTCTTCTACTGATGCGTCTGAAGCTTTTCTCGTTGATGATTCTACTATATCAAAGTAGTCTTTATTTCTAATTCTTTGTAGTCTTTCTCATTCAGCCTGGTTTCCATAATCTTTCTTTCATCAAGAATTTTTCTTAATTTGATTCTCGCCTCTTTATACTGCTCATAGTTTATCTACATCTATAGCTGCTCATTCTCAATAGTCCTGTCCAGTCTATACTTTTCCATTGCTCTAATCTTTTCTCTTAATTCTTTAAGCTTTTCAAGAAAGAGACTTAGCTCTGATACCAATTGTTGGAATTATATTGGAATGATGTACTGAGAGGGGAGGGGTGAATCAGTACCTCTAAAACTTTTTCTTTGTTAGCCCATTAACCCTTAATCATCATTTTGTAAATTATCTTATCTAACTGTTCATCTTTATTTATGTATATGCAATCATATCATAAGTTCTTTAATATGTAATCATAAAAGAAACATTCATGAAAATAGATAACACATGACACAAGATATGATATCGCAGAAAACTCATGTTAGGAAGTAAAAACTGCGGTGGGGATTGTTACCTAGAAGACTTCACTATCTACAAATAAGAAGGGGCCGGTTAAGGCTTACAATTGGTCACTTCTGATGACCTACCCTGTTAGGAGTATTACAATAGAGACCTATTAAGATCTACTTCGTTTGAAGCTTTAGCAACACTGTTAAGTGTGCACTCTATTAAGAGATTTGTAAAGAACGGTTAAGTCCACCTTCTACAAAAGGATTTTAGATGTGATGCGCTTGTTAGAATGCAACTACATAAGTCTTTGATCTGATGATGTATGCAATCTCTAATTTCTGATAACAAATCCAATAAAGCTTCCTATGTATGAGTAATCATCCTTCCATGATTGAATAATACCTTTGTCTACTCATCGGTAGCCTCTGTGTGTTCTTAAAAACTGATGTGATATGTTTCTGAACTTTGCATGAATTCTGCCTTCTACTCCTTAGATGCTCTTCGTGGCTATCAACAACAATGAATTCATAATTCACAATTGATTGAACATCTATTTATACTATATTTTAGCTCAATTCTTGATTCACGCTTTCGCAAGTTAACTCTAGATCCAAGGTTTACAACTTGACCTTGATCTTTTGTTAGATATGTTTTAGATCCGTTACAATGCTTTAAAACATTTACATAAAGCTTGCTTGACCCTCAAGTTATGATTTAAAACAAATTAAAACTCTATAAATAGAATTACAATGGTTTATCTGACGTGTAAAACTCAGATCCACTTTTTGCGGGTTCTCTAACTGGCTGTCGATTCTGACGGTCGGTTTTCTTTGTCGTCGGTGTTTCTTTCTTGAACTGTTCAGGGTATGCTTTTTCTACTCTGTCGATTTTGTTATCAAAACTGTATCATCGGTGATGATCTTCACGTTATGTTATTGACCTGTCGGTGATGTCCTGTTCACTTCGTCGGTGCAATACTTGTCAGTGTTCGTCAGTCAATTTCATACTTAGCATTTTCTTGTGATCTTTTTGTTCTGTCAGGTATTCTCACTGTCTGTCAGTAATGCTTGTAGTCCATTGGTAGTGCTTGTACCAATGATCTCTGTCAATATTTTTCACTAAGTGTACTAATGGAAAAATTAATGTCATCAAAAGGTATGCACAGGAAGAAGGTATTGACTATGGAGATACCTTTACAACCGTTGCTAGACTAGAAGGAGTTAGAATTCTACTTTATTATGTTGTCTACAAAGGATTCAAAGTATACCAAATGGATGTCAAATCTGCATTCCTAAATGGAATACTAGAAGAAGAGGTAGACATTGAAAAACTAGAAGGGTTTGTTGATCCTAACAAGAGAAACATGGTTTTTAGACTACACAAATCCTTGTATGGATTAAAACAAGCACCGAGAGCATGGTATGAAAGACTTCACTCTTATCTCATAAGTATTGGATTTGTAAGAACAAGTGATAACAGTAATCTGTATTTAAAGGAAGATACTGATGATAATATTTTGATTGCTGAAATATTTGTTGATGATATCATATTTGGAGGTAATGATATGTTATGCAAATAATTTGCTGCTGAAATGAGAAAAGAGTTTGAGGTGCTAATGTTTGGAGAGATCAAATTCTTTCTTGGTCTACAAATTCTTCAACAAGATGTAGGCATCTACATCACACAATCCAAATACATCAAGGAAGTTCTGAAGATATTCAAGATGGAGGAGTCCAAGCCAGTTGGAATGCCTATGGAAACCAGATGCAAAATGACAAAGGAAGACAAGTCAACTGAGGTAAATCAAACCCTATATAGATCTATGATTGGAAAAATAATGTATGTTGTACATACTAGACCAGATATAGCACATGCAGTTGGAGTAGTTACAAGATTCTTTGCTAATCCCAAGGAATCACACACGACTATTGTCAAAAGAATTCTGAGATGTCTAAAGAATACCGAAGACTATGGTCTGTGGTATAAAAGAGAATGCAAATTTGATCTTCAAGTCTATACAAATGTTGATTGGGCTGGAAACATAGATGAAAGAAAGAGCACAACAGGAGGAGCATTCTTTATGGGTGATAGACTTGTCACATGGATAAGTAAAAAGCAAGGATGCATCTTACAATCCACTACAAAATTAGAATATGTGGTTGTTGCTGTAAATTTCTCTAACATTGCATGGATCAAGCAATTACTAGAAGGTATGAATATGAAAATTATTGAACCAGTGATTATCTATTGTGATAATACAAGTGCTATCAATATTTCAAAGAACCCTATCATGCATGCTAAGACAAGGCATATTGCTATCAAGTATCATTACTTACGAGAAAAAGTGCAAGAGAAAGAAGTAATGCTGGAATATGTTCAATCCAAAGAACAATTAGCAGACATATTCACAAAGCCATTTCCTAAAGATACATTTGAGTACCTGAGGAAGAGACTACCTGTCCGACCCTTGTCTACTGGTCACTAAGCTGGCTAGGAGGCTGCATCAGCCTACACATTATTAGATGATCATTCATGTTGATGCATGCAAACAGATTGACTGCAAAGATATATCAATACACAACAAGGTACTTATCTACACCGAACACCAGAGAAATTGTTGGCTACTACAGAGCTAAATTGCTGATGGAGAGGAAATTCAAGGAATATATTAAGAAGAGTGATATATTTGTGTTTGGCATTGTTGTCAAAGGGAGCGATTATTGGTATCATTATATCCATATGAAATATATATCATGATCATCCAAAGGAAGAGAAAATAAATATCCATCAAGGAGAGGAACAGTCAAAGGGGGAGAAAACATCAGAGAAAGATTCAAAGAAACATCCATCTAAGGGAGAAATTTTGAAAAGTTAACATTGCATATCTATCCAGAAAAGGGAGAAGAGATTATACAACAGAGGGAGAGATAGAATCATAAGTTGCTACATCTATCAGTAAAGGGAATGAAGAATGAAGAAAGTACTCTGCAAGAATCAAATCTAAGCTAGAAGAGCTTACCGAGAGTCAAACATTTGTATTGGTTATAAAAAATAAGTTTGGTAGAGATTAATTAACTACAATTGATATATTTCATATTATATTAGTAGTATGTAGTTTGTTTCCATCAATGCCAAAGGGAGAGATTGATGAACTATAACTGATTGAATGTTTGAAGATGACAAATTTGATGATAACTAAGCTACAGAAAGTAAATGCAGGATATTAAATCAGTTAATTTATTGTATTTTCATTGATTTCAACTTGATATGGTTTGATTTCTCATACACATATTGTCACAACGCTTAAAGATCTGAAGATACGAAGCTATTGTCGTCGGTAATCATATACATCGAGTGACAATGAACCTCAAGCATAGAAGTTCATAGTGTTACCCGACAGACATTTTTACCCGAGCAAGCATTACCGAGATAACTACAGTTGTCACCAAATAAAACTGAAGTTGATGCTCGAGTTATCTGCAGTAGGAACTGAGCAGAACTGAAGTGTTGAATGACAAGAACTGAAGTTAGGAAAATGACAAAACAACTTAGCTGGCAAGAGCTATATTTAGAGTTAACTGATTGTTTACTTTTTTTTCATCGATCAATTAAAAGCTAAAGATAAGAAGGAGATTTAAAGCATGTTTTATTCCATAAAAAAAGGATATATTTACGGAATAAAGCAAAGAAATCATGGCGAGATTTATAGATCAAGAAGTGATCAATGAAGAAGACAAGAAGGACAAGAAATAGTGAAATCATGTCTATATAAAGAGACAAGTAATTCATAATGAAGAGAGGAATACTGAAGAGAATTCTAGTGAAGATAAGAATTCTTCATGCAGATCTGATCATACAAGATGAAGAACAGAGCTAAGAATTATGCAGACACCGAGCAACAAAGAAGAAACAACATTCACCGAGAACAAAGAAGTGGAGAAAAAGGAATTGAAGAGAACATTGATTAGAGAGGTATTATGGAATTACAATAGATCTGAAAATATGCAATTCAAAGTTGTATTAATGAATAGATCATCTAATGATTCAGTTTAACCATTGATTCGAAAAATCTCTAAACAGAGTTGGATTTGACCATGCTTTATATATTGAGATACATCCCGAGTATCAAAAGGTTTTCATGTTGATAGCATAGTGAATGCTAGGTCAAGTGATAAACTGTTAGTTTTAAATCCTCTAATAAGGTCGCACTTAACAGTGTGTTTGTAACCTTTAACAGGGTTGGCTCTTCACTGAGCTCACTTCAGAAGAGTGAAAATTTTGGGTTACCGGTCCCAACTGGTTTTTCCCTTAATAGGGTTTCCACTTTAAAAATCCATGTATCAAATGTGTATATGGTTCATTGGTTTGATATTTTTCTTTACACATTACTAAAATAGGATTGATCGGTAAACACTAAGTTATTTACTATATTTCGGTAAAGGTTAAGAAAATATAGACTGCTATTCAGTAAAGCTTAAGGAAAGGATAAATATTATATTCACCGAGTAGCATATATTTGATAAAGGCATACATCTTGTAGGACTGAAGATAACTAGAGTTTTTCTATTTATGGTATAAATTTTTGGATTAAATTATTGGATTAATTCTTGAGGCCACTGATTCAACCCCCCTCCCCCCCCCACCTCTTAGTTATTCTAATAGAGAATTTGGAGAGTTTCACATTTATAATAAAGCATAAGAGTGGATTTTCTAACTGATTTATTGATGCATTGAGTAGAAGGAGATCTTTGTTGACTGAAATGAGAATTGAGGTTCCTGGTTTTGATAATATGAAGCATTTGTATGAAAATGGCCCTAATTTTTATGAGCCATGGAGAGTGTGCAGAGCACCTATTCAAAATCAACCGAGTAAGTATGAAGACTATTTCATTTAAGAGGATATGTTGTTCAAAGGTATCTTGTTATGTATATCGAGAGGATCAATGAGAACTAATTTGATCAAGGAAAAACATAGTAGTGGTCTAGCTGGACATTTTGGAGTTAATGAGACATTAAGTTTACTTAAGGAAAGATATTTTTGGCCTTAGTTGTATAAGGATGTTCAGAAATTTGTGAAAAGTTGTGGAGTTTGTCAAGTTACAAAAGGAGTAAGTCAAAATACTAGATTGTATACACTGATTTTTGTTCCTGAGAAACCTTGCAGTGATATCAGCATGGATTTTGTTCTTGGCTTACTGAGGATAGTAAGAGGTAATGATTCCATATTTGTTTTTGTGGATAGATTTTCTAAGATGACACATTTCATCCTATATAGAAAAAAATCAGATGCAATGCATATAGCAGATCTTTTCTTTGAAGAGATTATCATATTGCATGGATTACCGAGGAGTATCATCTCTAACTGAGACAGTATGTTTGTTAGCTATTTTTGGAAAACACTTTGGAAGAAGTTGGACACTGAGTTGAAGTATAGTTCTACATTTCATCCACAGGCTGATGGATAAATGGAGGTTGTAAATTGAAGTTTGGGTAACTTGTTGAGATGCTTCATTGGAGACACACCAAGTAATTGAGATTTGATGTTAGCACAAGAAGAGATTGCATATAATAGTTCAATAAATAGAAGTACTAGAAAGACACCTTTTGATATTATTCATGGCACACAATCGAGATGTATATCATACTTGAGAGATATTGTTGGAGAAGTAGAGAGGAGTGATGAAGGAAAAAAAATTTCTGAGTTTATTAAGACATTGCATGAGGAAGTGAAACATAAGTTAGAGCAGAGTAATTAGAAATACAAGGATAGTGCAAATAGATTGAGAAGACATAAGACTTTTGAAGTTGGTGATGCAATTATGGTTCATTTGAAGATATTAAGAAAGTTTGATAGTGGAAATGCTTATGAAGTAGAGTTACCTAAGCACATGGATATATCACATATATTCAAAATTTCACACTTGTATGAGTATCATGAATCTGATGAAGAAGTAATAGTACCGAGTGATTATCCTAAGAAATAGACAGAAGAAGTTGAGCATATTTTGAAATAGAGAGTTTGCAGAAGTACAAGAGGAAAAGATTACATGGAATATCTGGTAAAGTAGAAGAATATACTGATTGAGGACTCATCTTAGATTTCTCAATCTAAGTTGGATTTAATTCATGTTGTACCTGACTCATGTTTCGAAGAATCATTTCTTTTAACCCCAGGTGTCTGATGCAAGAGCATCTTGGGTTCTTGGCAATCCTGTATCAACCAAAAATATGTTTTGTCTCAGTAACTTGTTGGAGACTTCTCGGTAAAGTGCTTGGTAACCACTCTTGTTTGGTTGGTTGAAGGTTTGTTGGTTCACCGCTTGGGATCAGTTAATAATATTGGATGGCTTCACCGATGGGGTCTCATTGGTTGTTCTTGACTTCTTGGTGGTTTCACTATTTGGTCTCTGTGCTCGGTAGTCTTTCTCACCAAGTTGGTTTTTGGATGTTGGATCTTCTAACTGACATGTGCATTTAATTTTTGTAGCATAATTAATGTTGAGGTCTCTCATTGGGATGTGTGTGGACCTAAATCTAGGTATTTAATGTTTCCTATGTTGGATCTTTAGGATCTTTGGTGCCGACCTCTTTGGTTTCTCTTGTATATATTAGTTTTATGTTCTTAGATTTTGGGGGTAGCAATTCTAGGTAGTGAAGGAGTTAGAATATTTGGATTGCAGGGTTGTGACCTCTCATATATGAAGATTATTCTGTAAATATCTGAATGTATATGGCCATAATTGGGAAGGCCTTACAACCCAAAATGTATGATGTTTGATGAAATAATATAGAGTTGTTTTTTTATTTCTCTCCCATTCTGTGTATGTTGCTTCTGAGTTGTGCCTGTAAGTTGGATTTGTAGCTGGGAGTGCCTTGGGCCCTGGTTATCCTTCCCTCCTTGTGTCACAACCACACCTTGCTTCTGGGTAGCGAAGGAGTTAGAAGATTTGGATTGCAAGTCTGTGACCTCTCATATATGAAGATTATTCTATAAATATCTAAATTTATATGGCCTTAATCGAGAAGGCCTTACAGCCCAAAATGTATGATGTTTGATGAAATAATATAGAGTTATTTTTTTATTTCTCTCCCGTTATGTGTATGTTTCTTTTGAGTTGTGTTTGCAAGTTGGATTTGTAGCTAGGAGTGCCTTGGGCCCTGTTTATCCTTCCCTTCTTGCATCACAACCACACCTGGCTAGCAACATAATCACCTAGTTACGCTTTTCATCCACACAGGGGGAAAGGATAGTTCTCCTTTATAAATAATTTACTTTCCCTTTTTTGAGTTGTATATTTTATAAGGATTTCCATTATTTTATAGAATCGTTTATCATTCATACAAATTTTATCCTTTCTTGGAGGTGTGTATCCTTGATTAGGACCTCTTCCTTTCTTAAAAGTGTATGTTTTCATTAATGATATCTCTATTTTTACATTCATTCTTTTCTTCACTTGAAATAATATTCACGGGTGAACAAGAGATTACTAATATTTGACATACCTTGTCTTCTCTTGCTGTGACTTTCTCTATATCTTTGTCTATATGTTTCAATTTGGTCTTTTGTAAGATTTCTCTATCAATTTTTCTTTCGACGAATCCTACTCCCCATTATACCTCTAAAAATATGTTAAAAAATGATTTCCAAAGATAAATTTGTGAAAAAAGACTAAAAGAGTCTAATTTTGTCTCTTGCTATTTGAACCATGTGTTTGTCGCTTGCAAAAATAATGTAGGGACCCTTGGAATGCACAAATGGCCTAGTGCCTTATTTTGTGTGGCTCAAGTATCGGATATCAGATCTGATATTTTTAACTTGGGCACTAAGAA
Organism: Thuja plicata; assembly: GCA_018584345.1. Lineage (NCBI taxonomy): Eukaryota > Viridiplantae > Streptophyta > Pinopsida > Cupressales > Cupressaceae > Thuja > Thuja plicata. Next base: position 1,838,255 of record MU226960.1, on the reverse strand, counting down.
TTTACTGTTGGCACCCTTGTAAAAAGAATATTAGATATCAGATTAATATATGATATGTGATACCTAAATCATATAGATGCACATCTAATGAATTATATATATAATATATGTATATATAATTAATTAATACATAATATATAAGGGGATAGGGAGAGGGAGAGAGATAGAGAAAGAAGGGGATGAAGAGAGGGAGAGAGAGGGAGATAAGACAATAGTGACAGGGAGTTAGGAAGAGAAGGTGATAGGGATTGGGAAAGAATGGGATAAGAGAGAGAGAGAGAGAGAGAGAGAGAGAGAGAGGGGGGGGGGGGGGAATTGGTGCAGAANAGAGAGAGAGAGAGAGAGAGAGGGGGGGGGGGGTGAATTGGTGCAGAAGTATTTTATCTTTCTTAATCCAATAATAAAACTTGAAACCAAAAATAATTTAAATTAAGCATAATAAGATGAACACACATAACATCATAACACCATGATTTGTTTTTGGGGAAAACCATGTTAAGGAAAAAACAACGGTGGGGATGGTACCCACAAATATCTCACTACTGCAGTAATAAGTACCCTGTTAAAGATAATAGTACATATAAAGGGTAATGTACATGCATTCACGCTTACAGCCTAGAGCTTACAGCTCAATACAAAATAGAAATCTGACCCTCAGTCGGGTTCACCGATTAATTACAATGAGAATATGAATAGACCTTACTATCCCAAAACTAAACTGAAAAAAAAACATCAACTATGCCAGTACAGTTCTGATGAAGCTCTAATAAATATTACTATCAGATTATCATCTTTTTCAATATTTTAATCAATATCACATCATGTCACACACACTTATCCATCGCATCCAAAACTTGATCTTATCTCCAAAATATTAACTTATTCGATCCAACAAACATATAGTGAAATGTGTAGAAGATTAAATTATACCTCAACTAAATCACCACATAATAATTTTCTATTAAAGTACAGTATCCTCCATAGTTGGCCCTTACATTGAGAATCATCAAAATGACTAGATCAATGATCTGATAAGATCAATGATTGATCCAATGTACTACTAACTCTGCATAAGATAGTTCTCTATCTTACTGATACACAGAGTATCATATCTTCATCATACTACATCAAAAAAACATGTGATCTTTGGATTAGACATATCATGATGTCTACTTACTATCTTTACCTTCACATCATCTAGTACATCAGCCTTTGTCCATATTGACGTGATCTCTGAACTTGTATCCCGCTTGTTCTTCATACTTAGATGATTTTCATCACCAAAATAATCGGTAGCCAAAATATTTCATAGGTGGCCAAGATTAAAGTGTATGGTTTCCTCAATGACAACATATCATGCATTATAAGTTGTCTCTTTCTGACAATCTCCCCCTTTGGCATTGATGGCAACACTTAGTGAAAAATGACTAAGTGTCCACTAAAAATTCCAAGTCTCAAAAAATCTTCCAAAATATGTACTCCCTCTAAGATATGCATCTCCTATCTTAGGTGTATATGAAATTTTCACTATATCTCTCCCCCTTTGACATCAATGGAAAAGGAGAGGCCAAAAAAGTTAAAAAAAAAATCTACCAAAACTCCTGTACTATCCACATACTTACAAAAAATTGAATATATCTGAGAAATTATCCTTCAAGACTGCCAGATTTGCATTCCATGTCTTCCTCAAACTATCCAAGATTTGAATCTTCCCATAGATTATATAATATGATTCCTCAGCATGAAGAATATCAAGTGGGGGTGGCACTATACTTGTCTTCTCTTCTTCCTCAAGACTTCTCTGTAGAATGTCTAAATTAGGAGTAATAAGACTCCTCAAGTCAAAAAACCTTCCTTATATCCTCTTACTTTCTTCTTCTAGACAACTGATTTTATCAACAATTTTCACTACTTCCTTCATGTAATTAGAAGAAAATCCCATTGAAGGATCAAAGTTATTTTCTTTTTCTTCTAGTAATGCTTCGCTTTCCCTCAATATTTTCTCAATGTCAGCAATATTTGAAAATGGATTAATGCACATTCTCAAAATATTATTGCCTCCCTGAATATCTCCCTTCAAATTATTTATTCCAGCATCTAATGATATCTTATCTTCTGTAATTATTGAACATAAATGATGAAATCTTTTAGAAACAAAATCCTTTTGTACCTTATCCTTTGTTACCTTCTCCAAAGACTACAACTGTGTATCAAGATTATTCAGAAGGTCCTCTAGCTTATCATAAATAGAGGTGCCTTGATTTACCTAAAAAATCAACATAGTCTTCCCAACATATCAACTGATTTAGAAAGTATTGTGCTACCTTTCTCACTTTTATTCAATGATTTTTCTTTAGCCTTTGCATGAGCTAACAATTAAATCTTCAAGAGTTCTTATTCTTCCATGTTCTCCAGGTCAATAGATCCATGCAGATTAGATTCAAAAGAACATCTTTCCAATAATGTATCTGCCTCACCGACTAATTTCCCAATCTCTATTTGTAAATGATATGTCTGCTCCTCGGGTTTCTTCAACTCATCTTCAGTATGAACTTCTGATTTTTTTCCTTGCTCCTCTATACTCATATCCATTGCATCAAGGTCATGAACATCACTAATATTTTCATCATTCTCCTTCCTAGTCTCAACCTCAACATTATTATCTACAATGTATTTTCTTCTTGTCATAATCTCTCTAATTTCATCTTCTCCCATCACATTAGATGGATCTTTAAATGAATCTTTTTCCTTTTCTTGTGGATCTTCAGCATCCTACACATCAAGAGTAATAGGTACTCCAACAATGAATAGGTCTGGTTCTTTAACTATGGAAACAAATTGTTCATCAATGAAAAGTTTGTCTTCTGTCCTCTTATTCCTTGGATCTTTCTTCTTTAGTCCATCACAACCAACCTCTATAAGAATATTACTGATAATGTCATCAGTCTCTACAATAACCTCATTTGACTTCCCATCCATTAGCATGTTAATTATTTTCTTTGTAAGCAGTCACTTCTTTGCTTCTTCAAGTAGATTTTTCATTTCATCATTTCTAATCACATGAAATATCTTAGATATGGATGCTTCTCTTATTTATTTGTCTTCCTCTAGAGAAACCAATCTTCTCTCTTACAATTTAGCATACAAGTGATCTATTATATCACCATTTATCTCAACCAATGTCTTTCTTAATTTGTTCAAATGAGTAATCAATCCTTTCTCTAGTCTACTTCTCTCATCCTCATCAAATAAATGATATTACTTCTTCAATTGAACTAGAACACAAAACTTGATTACTTTATCTAAAATTTTATCAACAAGATTTTCATTCTTACCGACACTCATAGGCTTATCCTTAACCACTCTTGTTGTTGTAGCTCCTTCATTCCTTATATTCTTCTTGGATTGATCAGAATTAGTAGAAGGATCATCTTCATTTGCTTTAGCTATTTTCTATGGATCGGTACCTTTCTATTTTTATATTCCCTTTTCTGGTATAGACTATGATCTCATAGTCATCTTCTTCTCAAAAAGTGTAGCCGAAGCTTTATTTTCACTTCTGGTTGTCCTTTAACTAGGTGGCATAGAAATTGGTAGAGAAGGTGATGCTTCCTTCTCAATATTGATTGATTCAGCATGGACTCAACTAATATTCTCTTTCTCTTTTGCCTTCTTCCTCAATTCAGCCATCTACTATTTATGTATACCTTCCTTCTCAACAATGTTATCAACCAATTTCCTCATCTTCCTACTTCGTGTTGCTTCATTTAGTTTACTTTGAATGATTAGATACTTCTCAACACAAGTACCAAACCTTTCAAAACTAGAATCTTTTAGTTTGATCAACATTTCCTCAACATATCTAACCACAATCTTAGAATCCACTTGATATCCCATTGGCATAATCCAAAGGGTTCTAGGCTCTACTACGTCCATGAAATAGGCATCAATTTCTACCATAAAACAAACTGTATCTGCATACTTCTCAACAAGATCTCTAGGAATTCTCTCCCTCTTTTTCATCTTTTTTTTAAACATCTTGAAGTAACTGAAGAGTTTCTGATTAATATCATCTATCTTTTGCATCTGATAATATCTGTTGATCTCAAGCTGCAAGGATATCCTTTTTCCATACTACATTTGACAAACCAGGGAAATAGTTCATCAAATAGAAGAATATATGGATAAACTGTTATCCGTACTTAAATATTTTCATCTTATCCTTCTTAACCTTTGCAAGGTTCTCCATCAATTGTTCCCTTAGAATTTCACAAGCATCTATCTGAGCATCTTCCTTCAACATTCGGTAAGCACTATGAATGATAGTAGTAGCGATAGAATTTATTATGCTTCTATAATAAACTTTGTAACCCAGTACCATTGAAGAAAACTTGGCATCAAGTTGTTTGATATCATTCATTGTCATAACCCTTTTGTCCCATTTAGATTCAGTAATTTGTTCAACAACATTCTTCTTCGATGAACTGAGAGTTGGAACCTCGCCAATTGCATTAAATCGACTTACTACATGAATTAGTTATTTTGTAATCTTAATGGGTTGAACTTCAAGCTAGAAAAACTTATCATGGATCCTACTCAACCCCTATGAGAGCATTAACTACAGTTTTTCCATTTGGAAATTCTTAAGAGATTTATAGTTCATATTTCAGTTCCTATATCTAAATATAGAAAATGAACAAAACAAAGAAAGTGGTCCCATTACCATCATCTCGAAAGGTTTCTTTCTGGGAGAGAACGAGACTGTACATCTCAACAACATCTATTATAGGCCTGTGATGAGAGCTACTAGATTCTAGAATCACAATTGGGCCTCTCATTCCACCATAATTGAAGCTTGCCTCTTTGGTAGAAAGAAGTTTATTTAGATCAATTGTTCTCTTTCTTTTGACGTTATTAATTCTAATTGAGAAGGATCTTATTTCTGATGATTTGAGCTCTGTAAAATACAAAATTACAATGGCTTTTCCCCTCGGGGATTCTCCAAGAATGAGATCTATGCCTTTAGATCTGTTTGCACTCTCAGCGATGGCCATCCGCATTACATGAGGTGGAGGAAAGTTTTTTTTGTTTCTTAGTATTGAAACCAACTCGGAGACATTCACAAAACCATATTCACTAGGCCACCAAGGATACCACAAGCGGTCGAATTGGTCTTCGGGATACTTGAATAATTGATTATAAAAAAATCAAAACAGAAAATAATTGTGGAGCCGCAAGCATTTTCAAGGAGAACATCAAAGGGGTAAATAGGACAAAGTTTACCTGGTTTTGTTTTCGTCGAGTCCCATACTATCCCTTTCTATTAAATCCAATATAATCCCAACCTACTCTATCCCAACCATAACCAAGGAAATCATAAAGCATTAATCATCATATAAAGAGAATGTTGATTAGTACGAAGTAGCCCCATATTGTTGTCACCATATGTAGACCCAAAACATATGGCTGGTATAGTGGACTATAAAAGGATCTTTCCTTTCCTTTCCTTTTGAGAAGATGTTGGCATTGTTATTATTGATGTCAAAAGATTTATACCAGTTGCATATCTATGTTGGTTGGTTGTTGGAAATTTTGGTTGAATGTCTATTGGTTATTGTTTAGATATAATGGTTTGGTTATATGTAGAAAAGATTCAGTATGTGCAAGTTTTGGACTATGGTATTAGGTGTACTTGTTCCTATTATTAGAATTCATCTTTTTGGTACATCTGTGTATTTCGGTGATGGCAAATGAATGAAGTTTTGAATGGTACTTGTTGACTGTTGAGTTTAAGATTTCTTCTGGGTATCCATGCTACCTAGACATTCTTGCAGTTCATCAGGTGATTTTAGTTTAATATTTATAGTTTACGTCTAGACAGATTCAATAAAATTTCATCTATTGGTTGGTTTAGAGGTTTTGTTGATCAAGACATGGTCTTGGTTGTAGTATTCTTTAGGCTCTATAATTTACCTATCTTCGGTAATTGTTCTATGTAGCATGCATATCTTAAGGGTGACCTATCTTTAGGTCTTGTGGTAATGCGGTATGAAGATTTCTTATGTATGACCTATATTTAGGTTCGGTATTAGTTTGTTAAATATAATTGTAATATCTTTTGTATTGAAGACGATATATTTTTTGGCTTGGATGACATATGTAATTATCTTATTGAATGTATATAGAAATAGAAAAATCATTTTTTATATGTAGAGTGAGGAAATGAGAGTGTGTGTATGTATGTGTGTGCATGTGCAAATATGTGGCAGTATTATGTAATAAAAAGGAAGTAGAGTGAAGTATTACTATGATATCAAGAGAAGTCCTTACATACTCTATTGCATGAACTTGGTGAATACTGGTAGAAGAACTGTACCAGATCTGTTGCTATTGATAAAAAAATATGCTATCAATTGGAACTATTTCATGCATAGTCAGATGCAACTCTATTAGTTCACATTTTGTTAGTAAATCATTTTGTATTGGCAATAAGCCTATTTGTATTAGCAGTTAGCCTTTCTTATTTCTTGGTAGTTATCCCAACCAGTAGTGAGTCCTTGTAAAAATCACCTTAACCAGTGTTTAATTTCACGAGAATTAGTTTCTTCATGGTTTTTCCCATCTTGGGTTTCAATTTTATATCTGATGTTATGGTGTTCATTGTTATTTTAATTTCATGCATTTATCAGTCTTAATTATTTGAATGGTTTATATGTATACCAAATCAATAATTTTTTTAAAAAGTATTGTTGAATAACTGATTCACCCCCTCCCCCCCACCCCCCACGCCCTCTCTCAACTATTCATCATGTTCAATAATTAGTATCAAAGCTTGGTCCCTTAAAGATAGAGCTTAATCGCTTGAGGCAGATCTAGGATGTTTGAACAAATGGGAGGTGAGTATTATTCTAATGAATTTTGGTAGATCATGATGAGAAACATTGAGCTCATTGAATTAGAAAATAAGGAGATGAAAGAAATCCTAAAGGAAGAAAATGCATGTATCTCAAATTTGAGGGATCAAATCCAAAAATTCAAAGAAAGGCACAAGGAAGTAAGTCATGTATTGAAGGAGTCAAGAGAAAAGGTGGTATATCTTGAAAAACAATTGAGTGACGGTAAAAATACTGAGGAATTTATCAAAGAACAGTTCAAACAAAAATTTGAAGATTAGAAGAAGAAAAAACAATATTTGAAGAACACTTTTAATCAGAGCATAGAAGAATGGATGAAAACTAAATAGAATCTATAGGACATCATCAAGAGAAATTAAATGAAAATAAAAAATTGGATTAGAAAATAAGGAAGCTGAGATCCGAAGTAAAGGTTTGTGAGAACAGTATTGTTTTGGATCAACTTTTTGTTGGAAATTTGATCAGTGCTCCCCTCAGTATTCGTGAGAAGGGACTAACTACCTCCTTTGTATTTTATAAGTCTAGTGGTTGTATCAGGTATTGACAGATCGATCTTTTGGTGCAATGGCAACCACACTTGTAACAACTGGTATCAGAGCTTGGTCATAGGTTTGAATCCCCTCGAGTAATGTTGAGGGGGAGATCATTGGAAAAATGGTCAATGATCCCCTCAGGATTCATGACAAAGGACTAACTACCTCCTTTGGATTCTATAATTGTAGTGGTTGTATTGGGAATTGACATGTTGATATTTTGGTGCAATGGCAACCACACTTATAACACTTTTAGCCCTGCAGAAGAGTCACAAAGAAAAGAAAGGATTAGGTTACACTAGTGAATGTTTAGATATGAAGGACAAAGGAAAAGTGAAGGTAGTTGAAGTAGAAGCAAAGTTTGAGGTAGAAAGCAAGGTCAAGAATTTGAATACACCTACAAGAAGGCCTCCGATAAGGAAACCAAATGCTCAAAGGTACTTATCTTTTAACAGTTATTGCTTCATGTGAAATAATTTTGGTCATAAGGTTATATATTTTAAGATGAGGAAGGAACATAAGTTTTAATTCTTTAATTTTCATAAGTTTGATAATAAATAAAACCAATGCAGAAGTCAATTTTCTAATCTGGTTAGAAAAAAGTGGAATGAACAATATTTTTTATGAAAATTGCTATGTGTGACACAATTTTGGTCACAAGGATAATCAATGAAGATCTAGAGTTCATTCAGTAAGAATAGGAGAGAGGAATGGCTATTTTTTTAAATATGTTCAAACCAGTCATTATGGTAATGCATGCAAATATGTTGATGCTTTGGTGAAGTCAATAAAAGATAATAATATTATAGTATCAAGTAAATCTCAAAAGATAGCTATGGTATGGAGGAAGAAAAATGTTGGCAAAGGGAGATCTGTGGTATCAGATCTCGGTACTAACTATTCTGGTAACTAAGCCAAATGCTTTGGCTCAGGGGAATTATTACAATGCTATATCAGTCACTTCCCTTACTTTGCGGCGATACTGGTTGCAACTATGTTGTCTCTGGTATGTTGGAAATTAATGATTACAATTATTTTTTATGATTGATGTGATGTCTATGAATGGGTTGTGTAAGCAATAATTAATTTTTGGCAGGAATTGTTATTATGAAGGATCATAGTTATAAAAAGTGAATTTTTGAAATCATTTATCACTATTGCAAGAAGAAAAATTAGAGTTTTCGAAGAATTTAAGAGAGGTTGAAGAAAAAAATTTCAGTTGTAAAGATGGAATCTTGATTGGTTGATTGTGATACCAGTGTTGTTGTGTCAAGGATGCTAAATAAAATATAATTGAATTAATTTGATCATAATAGAATCAGACATATGGAAGTTGGTTTATCAGTAGAAGATTTGCAGAGAGTTGATAGCTTTGGTTTGGATATTTGGGGAAAAATTCCCTAGTTCGATGACAAGGAATTTATCATATTTCTATTGAATCGGTTTCAAGATGGAAACATAGTTTTGAATAAACTCTATGCAATAAAAAAAGAATTAATTGAGAATATCACAAGATTGTACAGTTTTGGGGAACTTCTAGGAAATAAGATGATAAATTAGAATGAAGTGAAGGATTTGACATGTATCGACTGTGATTAGTGAGCACTCTTGATAAACACTCTTGGTGATCTGGTGGTGACGCATATGGCCTACGAAATAACTTACAAAATTTTCTTTCAAAATTGTGATGGTGCTACATCTGTTGTAGCGCTTTACATTGCACATAAAATGGTTAGGGAAGGTGTTCAATTTGATCTTTGTAAACTATTATTGGATAATTTTCTTGAGAATGTCAAGATGTGAGTAGAAGATAGTTATGGATTTCATTTTGGATTGGGATCGGTGGTTGTGTGTTTGATATTTTATTTCTTGAGATCTCTACTGGGTAGAGAAAACATAAAATGGATGACCGACATCCCTATTGGTAAACAATTTGTATATATTTAGGGTTTTTAGAAAATAGAGAAGATGCTTGCAAGACATATTTTACATCATTGTAGATAAATATTGGCTTTTGTTTGGTTATTTCTAGTGTTGTGTATGTGATTCATGTTGAGGAGGGTTCCTCCTATGGTCAGAAGGATTTGGATGCTAATGTTGATGGTTCCCTTCTGAAACCTAAGAGGAGAAAGATTAGTAAGAAAAGAAAATAGATTGTTACCATTGTATAGGATAAAGAAAAGGATGAGGATGAGAAGGAATCAAAGGAGAAGGAAGAAGAATAAGAGGTAGAAAATATGTAGTTTCTCTATCACTATCTAGATCTGTAGATTTGATGTGGTTCAATCTATGTTAGAAGATGGTGAGTTTGATAGAGTGCATGAATTATGGTTCGATTTCTCTTCGGTGAGTAGTATAGAGATTAAGGATATGTTGATTGATCACTTGATAAGTAAGAAGTTATTTGTTTCTGATATATCAAGTATACTATCGGTTGAATTGGTAAAGGTTGTGGAATGAAGATTGTTTCAATACAGTGAAGAATATTGAAAAATGAGAGAATCTATTTAAAATAAGTGTATTAATGTTAAACAAAGACTATCTAGGATGATCGGTGAAACAAAGGATTACATAAAGGAAATTTTAGACATTTACAAGTATTTTCTTTGATGTCTTGTTGTTTTTGACAATTTTGGAGAAATAATTGAAGCTATTGAGACAGGATTGAATGAATTGGGAAAGACATATGATTACTTCCTGGTGAAGGAGGAAAACAAAGAATAAAGGTTGGTCAGCTTTAGGCTTAGATGTTACACTTGTAGAGATAGAGAGAAGATCTGGAAAAAATCTTTTGGTTGGCGAAGAAATTGGTTGAAGTTTGGTTAGAGCTTGTTTCTGGTATTCTTGTGAATGCATAAAATTATGAGCGATGGTTCTAGTCTCCATACTAGAATGCATCTTTTGATATGCTGGTGGAGCATGATAGTCTTTGTGCACATATGGGTGTTGTTATAGTTGAGTGGAAGAGGAAGCTTCCAACCATCAAATAAGGATATAAGAAAGTGTTTACTATTAGGATTATTTTCCTTTGGTTTTTTGTTTTCTAGTATGTGTCCCTTTTCCATTGTGGCAAAAAGGGGGAGAGAGAAGTAAGTTTTTTTGTAAAAGGGATATCTAACTCATGGGGAGTTATTTTTGGGAAATTGTTGTGTTTTGATTCATTTTGGAGTTTTTTTGTTTTTCCATTAATGACAAAGGGGGATATTGTTGATTTCATTGAGAAGATATTGGCATTGTTGTCATTAATGTTAAAACCTTTATATTAGTTGCATATCTGTGTCGATTGGTTGCTGGCAGTTTTGGTTGGATACTTTTTGGTTGTCATTTAGATATCAATGGTTCAGTTATATGCAGAACATATTCAATATGTGCAAGTTTTGGACTATGGTATCGGGTGTACTTATTCCTATTATTAGAATTAATATTTTTGGTAAATCTATGTGCTTTGGTGATGGAAGATGAATACTGGCATCACATACTCCCTTTGTCTTTGTTTTAAACTGTAGATTCTAATCTATCTTCTTCTTTGTTCTGATCGGTAACTCTGCTCTTCAGATTCTTCTGCTTCTTAATTTAATTCACTAGCATCATAATCTCCATTAATTTCTCATCATTTATATAGACATACTTTTGCCTCTTAATCTCATTGCTTAGGTTTTCCATCATTTGCACTTAGTCGTTCAATTATCTTCTTCATAAATCTTAACTCGGTAAATCATTTTACTTTTATCTCGTAACTTGAGCTTTTCTTGGAACTCACATAATCAGGTTTAACCACTTGATCTTTGCCTTAGATATTCTCATTGAATTTTATTTCTCGTAGATCTTCTAAAAAACTTCCTTTAATTCTTATCTCCATCCAAATCATCATAGCCTTGTATTAAATTTGATCTTATCATCATTTACAATCAATATCCTATACTCAGTAATTTTAGTTGCAACTCGGTAACTAACTTCATTCACTGCTCGGTGCTCGATGCTCAGTGCTCTGTAACTAAAAATTGATCAATACAACTCTTTATCGACTGACTCGATCTAGCTCAGTAGAGTAACTCTTTTCAGTCATAACTTAACTCTTTGCAATTTTGGACTTAAACAATCAAGTTTACTGACTTGATAACATCAAATATATAGTAGAAAACAACTATATAAACATCACTTCATCATTGTGTGATCTTTATTTGTCACCCATTTAACTTCTCCTTCTTATGATATGGTAGATCAATAAAAATTAGTAAATCAATTCCTTGACATCAATGACAAAATAATAAATGATCTAACCATTTCTAAAAACATGTATAATCATTATCACTTGGTCTTCACCATCTCCATAAATTAATCAACAATCTCCCTCTTTGGAATTGATGGAAACACTATAGTAGTACTATAGAAATTGATGATGGCAGATTTCAACATTGTCAATCTTTGTCATTACTCCCTTTGAGTTGATATTTTGTTTATGATCTTTAAATTATTCATTGATCTCCCTCTTGGATAAATCTTTTGATACTATAGCATACATTTTGATTCTCATTCATGAGTAAATAGTAAAAATCCATTCTCTCCCTCTTTCTTCAATATCTCCCTTATGGATAAATTTCATCACTTCATTCATCAATTTGATACTCTCCCTCTTTGACAACAATGCCAAAAATTCATACTCCTGAAAACTTGTTTTAGCAGTGGATTATACCTTACATGTACAAATATTGATTACATACAAAAATTTCTTCACAACTTAAGGAATCACCTAAAGTGTGTCACACTAACATCAATTCAAGAATAGGTATGCTAATAAATTATACAATTGATGTAGCATGACTCATGCTACTTAGTGAATATTGGATAGGGGAAGAACCCCTAATTTACCTCTAAGATACTCAAAAGCATCCTTCGATAGTGGCTTTGTAAAGATATTAGGCAATTGTTCTTTTGAATTTACATATTCCAATACCACATTCTTATCTTGAACCTGTTCTCTCAAGTAGTGATACTTGATAGAAATGTGCTTGGTATTTGAATGCATAACCGGGGTCTTTGATATATCGATAGCAGTTGTGTTATCACAGAAAATAGTTATAGGATCTAAAATAATATCTTGTATACCTTCAAGTAGTTGTTTGATCCAAACAATATTCACACAATTTATGGCAGTAGCAATATATTTTTCCTTGGTAGTAGACTGTGAAATGCAACTCTGCTTCTTTCTTATCCATGTGACCAATCTTTTACCTAGAAAGAATTTTCCTCCACTATTCCTTTTCCTATCATCAACATTTCCAGTCCAATCTGCATCAGTGTAGACTTGCAAATCAAAAGTACCTCATTTCTTGTACAATAAACCAAAATCTTCAGTTCCTTTCATATATCTAAAAATTCTCTTGACTGCAGAAATATGTGTTTCCTTCGGATTAGAGGAAAATCTTGCAACAATACCAACAACGTGTGCTATATCAGGTGTACTGTGAACAACATACTACAATTTACCAATCATGGATCGGTAAAGAGTATTATCCACCTCTTGTGTCTCATCTTCTTTAGATAACTTACATCATGTGACCATCGGTGTTCCAATAGGCTTGGAATCTTCTATACCAAAAGTTTTAAGAATCACTTTGATATACTTAGCTTGTGTTATATAGATCCCTTCTGCAAATTGTTGTATTTAAAGTCCTATAAGGAACTTAATCTCTCCAATCATAGACATTTCAAACTCTTTTCCCATTTCATCAACAAATGCCTTGCATAAGGTGTTATTGCCTCCAAAAATAATATCATCAACAAAAATTTCAGCAATCAAAACCTTGTTGTCACTGTCACACTTCAAGTAAACATTATTGTTATCACTTGTTCTTTGAAATCCTATTTTTATTATATAAGAGTGCAACCTCTCATACCATGCTCGGGATTCTTGCTTCAAACCATAAAGAGCTTTATGTAACTTACATACCTTTTTCTTGTTTGTGCTCTCAATGAATCCTTCAGGTTGCTTAATGTAAACTTCTTCTTCCAGTATCCCATTCAGAAATGCAGACTTGACATCTATTTGATAAACTTTGAAACTTTTGTAAGCCATATAAGCTAGAATTATTCTAACTCCTTCCAATCTAGAAACAGGTTCAAAATTCTCACCATAATCTATGCCTTCTTCTTGTGCATAACCTTTGCAAACCAATCTAGCTTTATTTATGATAAATTCACCATTCTCATTCAGCTTGTTTCTAAAAATCCATTTAGTAGCAATAACATTTTTATCCTTTGGCCTAGGTACTAAATTCCATGTACTGTTATTTTCTATCTGATCAAACTCTTCTTTCATTACTTTCATCCAATCTTCATCATCTAGTGCATATTTAACTTTGGCTCAAATGAAGATATCAAACATGTATTATCTCTTACCTTTCTTCTAGTAATCACTCCAGCATCTTTATTTCCAATAATCTTGATCGGGGAGTGGTGCCTCCTCACATATTTTGCTAAAAAAGGCTCGATAGATCTCGGTGCTTCATCTACATCATTCGGTTGTAGAGAAAAAATTTCAACTTCCTCCTCGGTAGGTGCTCTCAGTAAGGTGTTGGGAAAATTAGGTTGTACATATACAAACTTATCATAGTCTTCAGGTTCCTTTTTGCTTTCTTCATCATTCTTTTCTGCAAACTCATCAATTCTCACATTTTCACTTTCCACCATTTTGTTAGTAACTTTATTCAAACACTTATAGGCTTTACTCCTTGTAGAATATCCTAATAATATTCCTTCATCCCCTTTAGAATCAAAATTTCCTTCTCTAGAATCTTTCAATATATAACATCTTCTTCCAAAAACTTTGAAATAAATCACATTAGGTTTGTGATCATACCATATTTCATAAGGTATTCTATTGGTACCCTTTTTCATTTGTACTCAATTCAATGTGTAAACAGTAGTACCGACTGCTTCTCTCCAAAAATTTTGTGAAATACCTTTCTCAATCATCAGTGTCCTACTTAATCAACAATAGATCTATTTCTTCTCTCAGCAATACCATTCTGTTGTGGTGTCCCTAGTTCTGACATTTGTCTCTTAATTCCATTTTCATTACAAAACAATGTAATTTCATCAGATGTAAACCCACCTCCTCTATTAGATCTCAGACATTTCAGTTATCTTCCAGTTTCTTTCTCAACTCGGGCCTTATACCACTTAAACATTTGAAATGCATCAGATTTTCCTTTTAAAAATATTATAGACATCATTCTATAATAATCATCCACAAATAAAATAAAATATTTTTCTCCATAGTATCTTTGAGTTCTCATGGGTCCACATAAATCAGTAAGAACTAAATACAAAATTCCTTGCGTAACATAAGTTTTTATTGAAAAAAAATATTTAGTCATCTTACCCATTTGACATTATCTAAACATAGCATTCTCAGGTTTCTCTAATCTTGGTAATCCTCTTACTCTATTCTTTTTACTCACTTTGATCAAGTTGTCAAAACTAACATGACAAATCCTTTTGTTCCATAGCCAAACATCCTCAACTTTATCATACAGGAAACTACTCATAGAAGTATCAAGAAAAAATAAATTACCTTTAGATTTTTCTCCAGTAGCAATCAAATTTTCCTTCTTATCAAAACCTTTCACTCTTCCATGTTGAAATTCCAGTCGGCGACCTGTGTTATTTAACTATGCAACACTCAATAGATTATACTTTAATCCTTCAACCCAAAAAACATCATCACATCTTGTGTTATTGAGTATAATTATAGAACATTTTCCTTTCATAGAGTATGGAGTATCATTACCAAATCTAACATATCCTCCATCATGATTTTCCAAGGAAATAAACTTAAGTGTGTCACTACTCATGTGATGTGAATAACCACTATCTATAATCCATGCTTCATTCTTACTTACTTGTGATATTAGGGCTCTTGGTTCTTCTTCATTAGAATTGTCTTTAATAGAAACATAAACAACTTCTTTTCCATCACTTTCATCTGAATCATCATCACTTAAATCTTCATTAGCAATATGACAAGATTTCTTACCTTTATTTTTTTAGTCTTTGAATCTCCTGAATATTTTTTCTCTTTTGTCCTTATCTTTGTTATCCTTCTTCTCCTCATTATCTTTCTTAGGGCAGTTAGATGTAAAATGACCAATCTTGTTACAGCTAAAATATTTCAAGGGTAACTTGCCTCGATATTTGCCTTTGCCTCTTTGTAGCCTTCTAGCCAACAAAGCTTCAAACTCTCTCTTTTTCTCTTCATCTGCAACATATAATTCTTCCAAACCACTCTGATAGCTATAAAATCTCTCACTATCACTACTCAAATATCCATCACTAGGTCTAGAATCCTTAGAGCTTCCTATCTTTAAATATGACTTAAATGCAGACTCAATCTTAGATATCACAGGTAAACTATCATCAAAATCATTAATCTCAAATGAAACCATCTTACCAATAGTAGCATCAAGAGAAACATTCATCTGAGGAATGGATCTCAACTCTTGTATAGCATATACTCAAATAGTATAACTCGGTAGCAGGGTTCTCAACATTGTTCTTGTAACATCTTCCTCTGTTATGGCTCCACCAGCTCCTATGATAGAATTTACAATCTCCTTAAGTCTAGTGTTGTACTATATTATGTCTTCTCCATCTTTCATTCTCATCGAATCAAGTCTACCTCTCAAGATTTGTTCTTTTTCTTTTTGAACATGTTGATCCCCGCCATAGGTCAGAATAAGTTTATCTCACATTTTTTGAAGTAGTACATCCATCAAGTTCATCGTATTACTGGTCGGTAAGTGTATAAGCTATCTAAGTCATAACGTGTGTGTGTTCTTGCTTCTATCTTTTCTCAGTTATTGTAAAAGGTGCATTAGTCGGTGCAAAATATTCATTATCAAGAAAATGAAGTCCATATTCTTCTATACTAAACACATGAAATCTCATTCTACTTTTCCATATAGAGAGAACCGATGACACAAGGTAGTGTGTAAACCAAAAAATCACAATATAGAAAGATAAATTGGAACCCGATAGAGGAACCCAAAATGCAAGTTACAGTGCAGACCGAAAAAACAGATACAGTGCAACCGACAGTAAAAACTGAAGGACAGTCAAGCATGACCAACAGAAAGAACCGAATGTCAGTTGCAGCCCGCAAAAAGTGGATCTGACTTCCATGTCAAATAAAGCAAGGGTATTCTATTTATAGGATATTTAATTGTTTTTAAATCCATTTCTTTAGGGACAAGAACTATTAATGTAAGTGTTTTAATCAGTCTAACTAATTTAAAACACATAGACTAGGAGATCTAGGTGTAAGTTGTAAACCTGATCCTAGAGTTAACATTGTTTTTATCACAACTCGATGAAGTCAATCCATCTATAAATAGATGATGTAATCAGTCTTTATAATGAGTGTGTAAGAGAAAGGAGAATATAATGAACACATCTATGGATTTAATTGAGAGTTTCAAGAACCAGAACAGAAAAAGAACAATTTGGTTAGTAGAACCAAGAACAGAGGAAACTGATAATTAGAGGTATTATTCAATCACAATTAAGGTGATAATATTTTTATGTGAACTACATAGGATCTGTATCAGCAATAGGAGATTGCATTTACCAAGTCAATTTGTAATTTTCTATCATTTTAACAAGTGGAGCAAAGTGTAAAAATTCCTTTCAAGAAAGGTGGATTTAACAGTCCAATATCAAATCTCTTAACCGAGTGCACACTTAACAGTGTTGCTAAAAGCTCTTAACAGAGTATACTTTAATAGGTCTCCACTGATAATCCTAACAGGGTAGATCATCAGAAGTGATCAAAATTGTAAGCCTTAACCGGCCCCTTCCATTCTGCAGATAGTGAAGTTTTGTGGGTACCATCCCCACCACAGTTTTTACTTCCTAACAGGATTTTTCTGCAATATCATATCTTGTTTTATGTGTCAATTATGTTCATGAATGTTTCTATGAATGAATCACATATTTATTAATATTATAACTCACACAAAGATAGTGTAGTTCAGATTGAATGGATATGCAATTGATTACAGAGGTTAATTGATTAAAGGATATGAAAACGTTTTAGAGGTACTGATTCACCCCTCCCCTCTCAGTACTACTTCCCATTAAACCCAACAATTGGTATCAGAGCTAAGTCTCTTCTTGTAAAGCTTAAAGGCTTAAGAGAAAATATCATATAATGGAGAAGTACAAACTTGATAAAAAATATTGAGAACAAAAATCTTGAAATTCAGATGTTCTATGAACAGTATAAAGAAGCTAGAATCATCATGAGACAGTTTCTTGATGAAAGAAAAGGTATGGCAACTTGGAGCAATGAAAAGGATTATCAAGAAGAAGAGATTCAAGATTTCTTTGAGTCTTCAAGATCGATCAAATGCAAGCAAAGCATCAGATACATCAGAAGAGAACATCACAAATCTAAAGGAGATCAATCAACATCTGACAAAGAAAATAAAGATGATGCAAATCGGTCAAGAGACCCAAATGGTAAGAATGATTGACGTGATGAGTTCTGCTAGACAAGCTGAAATAGAAAGAACACTAGCTACTGATGACAAGTGGAAGATTATAGAGAA
The DNA here is from genome assembly GCA_018584345.1 of Thuja plicata. Classification (NCBI taxonomy): domain Eukaryota; kingdom Viridiplantae; phylum Streptophyta; class Pinopsida; order Cupressales; family Cupressaceae; genus Thuja; species Thuja plicata. The sequence goes on along the minus strand of MU226960.1, from coordinate 1,820,198 downwards.
ACTAAAAGAAAAGGAGTTAGAAATTCAAAGACATGTTGAGCATCACCATGAGCTTACAAATAAAATTACTCTTATGAGTCAAGAAGCAAATAGAATGAATGTTGAACTCATTGAAAGAATACAGATTATCGGTGAACTAAGAGAAGAGAATGAAAAACTAAAGCATGAGGTTAGAATTCAGTAACAACTTAATGAAGTTATCAGAAAGGCTGAAGAGAGAAATAAAAGAATGGATGATTTTCTGAAGGACAATAAAGAATCACCAACAACAATGGTCTAGGCTTTGCCGAAAATGAAGAATCATCAAATCAACCAAATTCAAAGAATGTCTATCAAAATCCAAGACCAAGAAAGATTACATGAAAACACTGTGGAAATAAAGGTCACACATCAAATGTATACAGAGGCAAAATAAAAGGTATTCATAAATCTACATCTTCATTCATAGGATACTGTTATAAATGTAACAAGAAAGGACATAAAGCATATGAATGTAAGTCTAAGATGGATCAACCAAAGAAGGAAACCTACATGGAAAAATACTTCCCTACATGCAAAATGAATGGGCACACAAGTATTAAATGCTGGAAAAAGAAAAAGCAAGCATGGAAGCCTAAAGGTCAAGAAACTCCATATCAACTAAAGAATGTCGGTAATCAGTATGTATGGGACTACAATACTTGGAAACATTGTATAGCATGTGGAAGATATGGTCACATTGCTACAAACTGTATGAGACTATGGAATAGAAATTCTAGAGGCTGGACTAACCTCGGAATGGCATGCTTACACTGTCACAAAGTTGGTCATCTCAAGAAAGACTGCAGAGACCAAATGAAAGAGACAAGCACATATCCCAATGGAAACACCATTGAAGATATCTGGAGGGCTAGAGACAAGATGTGGAGAAAAGCTTCAAGCAATGAGGAAGCTGGAATGAGCAATGCAAATGGTGACACCCCATCCAATGGATCCGGTGACATCACCAACCCCACCTAAGAAGAACAATTAAGTATGGAACTACATTAACCCTAAGCTATTACTTTACATCAATTCCATAATATGATGAAATAATTCCAAATTAGCATAAGAAAGATGCATCATGGTTATACTTGTTGAAATATGTAAAGAGTTATACCTTCGGGTATACATACCAAAACTCGTCGGTATACACTTAAAAGTAAAGACTGCCTAAATTTACCGAGAAGCGTCGGTTAAAAGAAAAATTTGTTAGTATTGACCAAGCCGTGTCGGTAAACAAGCACATGAACAAGCTGTCTGTGTTACTGAAACCCTATCAGTAAAATCAAAGTAAACATTGACTGCTCTGAAATGTTGTAAGTGTCACCGATGGAAGTAAAGTCTTCACCGACGAACTCAGTCTTTAGACACTGACAAGTTGGTGAGCATTTATGACATGTGTTTTAGGGAAACAGCTATAAAGAGGGCATTGGAATGTTTCATTTTTCATGACACCTAGAGCAGAGCGAGCGAAGGCAATTTTTGAGTAGAAAGCAACCAAGCTACAGAGTGATCATGACTCGACCTCCAAGCACTCCAAATCAGTTCAGAGATCTTTGCAACCACAAAAAGTAAGTTCTTCAAGACCAACAACTTTGTTTTCACGCATTTACACAGAAGCCCCAATTTTCTAAAAATGACATCAACTTCACGATCCGTTAAATCTAAGAATGCAAAGAAAGATGAGTTCAAACTCATCAAGAACACTACATGTGAGGAACCCAATTATAAGATCCATCTGGAGGTTTCCTCACAACCCGGCGATGCTGGTCTATTTTTGCACATTCTAGCTAGGGTTTTGCTGGTTGAAGACGTCTGATCCTTCATACACTTCAAGATTGCAGAGATTGGAACGTCAGAGGTAGAAGAATCTTACAAGAAGCTTTATAATGATGATGGAACACATAAGGAAGAGCACAAACACATTGAGGTAAAATTTCTTACCAATGCCCTAAAGTTTCCAAAGGTCTTCAAAACTGATTGGATTCGATTAGTACTAAGTAGAATGTATAACAACAAGTTATGGTTGGATGAACTGAAGGCAATCACTCAAGAAGTGATCCATGCGGTCACCGGTTACCCCGTAACCAATAAAGTAAAGGTACTAAAGCATCCACCGAAGGCAGAGACCAAAAATATGACTAGAGCCAAATAGGATGGTTGTGGATTGAAAGTAACAACAATAACCGATGATGAGATTAAGTTTGGTGCATGTGTATTGGGTTACAAATTCTTCCAGGCTAACAGATTAAATAGTATTGCATCAGGTGATGTGGACACAGCTTAAAAAATTGTGAAGAAAGGTACACAGTTGGACTTATCCGAGCTACTCTTGAATCAATTGAAGGAAAACCTAAAGGCAATCAGGAATGCAAAGTCAAACACCTGTAAGTTTGTCTCACTAATCATGTGTATTTTATTCTATTTTCTAGAAAAGTTCCTATCGGTAGGAGATGTGAAATGGGAAAAAACCAATATGGTCACCATGCAAATCAATGAGCACATAGCTGCACTGGGAGATAACTTTGAAACAGTCATGGATGAATACTTTAATGTATTCAAAGACCGAATGCAAAAGAGGGTAAGAATCCCCGAGCAACTCATCGAGAAATATAAGGATGAGATATGCTTCATGGTTGACACAGATCATACTTACATCAAACCTGTAGTAGCAAGGATAGTATGGTTGCAACCACTGGAATATGAGATCAACATTGATCTTGCAACAAATGAAATTGATGCCATAATCAATGAACCACTGGAAAAAAAAGCAACCAAGGTTTGACACATATGAAGAGGCCAAGTCAAGAATTAAATCAGACCTAGTTGTCAAGAATATAGTCAAAAAGAAGGATAAAATGGTAGATAATCTCAAGAAGATTCTATCAGTAGACAAGGAAGAAGTTGAGTAGGATGAAGAAATTGAACAAGAGGAGGAAATCGAAGAACAGGTACTTGTCAGTAAAGATGAAGAAAAGAATGACTCTGAGGAAACAGAGTCAGATTTTCCACCTCCTCCACCATCAAAGAAACCAAGAACTATAGTTGCTTCAAGGAATAGAAGCCAAACGTCCAAAGAGTCTACTCCTTCACCTCTTAAGAAAGGAAAGGTCAGGACTTACAAAAGGAAAGCTCCAACATCGAAAAGAGGACAAAACGAGAAGGGTAGAAAATACATTAGAACCCAAGAGGACATAGAAGACACTGAGCGAGATGAAGCCTTAGAGGCAGAAAATGTAAAGGTAAAAGAACCTAACACTATTGTTGACGTTTGTGTTTATATTGCAAATTTTGGATCCATACAGATCCACACATTAGAAAATGGGGGAAAAGAAATCAAGAAGATTTGAATAAAATTGAGGAAGCCATGATAGCTAAAATGTATAACTTCAAATATGTACCCATGAAATTTCAAGGAAGTTATGTTCCACAGGAGCTCTTGGATAGATTATCCGCCCGTTGGACATTTTCTTTGACAAATTAGAAAGAAATCAAAGAGAGAGTACTTGTTTCTCTAATGCCACCTGAATCTAAATAGGTAGAGATAGACAAGATGGTGGAGAAACACAAGAAGGAATTCTCACCAAAGCTAAGGGTATATAAATCTCTTGAAGGAAAGTTGATTGAACTTGAACAAGACAACCACAAGAAATGGTGCAAAATCATGAACAGACCAGTTGAGAAAGACAGCCCCGACAAAGACCTTCAACAATAAGATGGTGATAAGGAAACTCATGATGATACATCCATTGAGTTGGATAAAGAAGAAGATGATACAACAGGGAATAGGACTATAGATGTTGTAGATGATACATGGGATGATACCACAAATGATAACATTGTGGATACCAATGTCATCGACATTATCGATGACCCAGCAGATGAAATCAATATGGATGAAGATGTCACTGTTGCAAAAGATACAACCGATGAATAGGGCGCAACAATTGATAGTACACAGGTGAACATTCCAGGAAAATTGCCAATATTGATACAAGCTATCAATATCATGCAAGAAACAAGTAAATCACCTGACAAGGAAACTCCAAAGGATGCAAGAGAAGAAAATAAAGACAACACCAATGGTCGGCAAAACAATAGAGACACTCAAGATGCAACCGACACTAACAAGGTTATAGAAGGAGTTAAGGACAAAGATGTGGAAACTCAAGACAAGAATGAGAACACCAAGGTAGATGATGCAAAGGACACCAATGAAGGAGATAAACCAAAAGATGGAACTCCTAATAAAATAGAAAAATATGCTACCGACGATCTTAAGGTGAATGTGGAGACATCTGTAGACACCTGATGAGCTAAAATCAATGCCAAGCAACAGAAAGAAGCATAACAGGTCACATCATCAAGTACAATAGAAAAGGCTAAGAAATTAGTAATGGTGCTACATTCTACTGAGTCACAGAAGAAGAAGATGAAGAAGAAGAAGAAGAAGAAGAAGAAGAAGAAGAAGAAGAAGAAGAAGAAGAAGAAGAAGAAGAAGAAGAAGAAGAAGAAGAAAAAGTTAGAGGTTACACTAGATGAAATAATTGAAATACCGAAGTGTGATTCCTCTACACTTGACATGGATGCACTACAAGAATATGGAGAGATATGCCATAGGAAGGCATTGCAAGAAAAGCTGAAGAAACAACATAGGAACTCCATGGTACTAGAGACAACATGAGACATTCTACATCAAATTGTACCCAATGTTGATATTGATCAAAGAAATCCTATACTTGATCAACTAGCTACCCTCACCGACACAATCACAACTCAGAACAATGATGCTGAGAAGGAAATTGAGGAGAGAGAATAAATGAAATACCAAAAAAATCTCTTAGAGAACATCAGCCAAGAAGTGGCAGAGAATAAGGTAAAGCTATCAGAATTCATATCTGAATTAGACCCCATAATATCTGAGGCTATAACCTTAATTCAAAAGTTGAGCACAATAGAAAATTTCACTAAGGAAAATAGTGACAATATTGCAAAGCTAGATATAGATCTAGAAAATAGTGATAGTAGCTTAACCATAGATGGAGACAATGCAGTAAAACTACATTATGAAAATATCATTGAGGTAAAACGGTTAAGGTAGGAGTTGTGGGAGGTAGAGACACATTTTAGAGAAGAAGTAACCGAGTTACAGGCTCAACTTCTGCCAAATTTTACACTGCTACAACAACATATTAGTTTTGCAAGGCAACTGATAGGAACTCCCGAGATGTCTATAGCAGACAACATCTATGATATGCATTCAAAGATAACACTTGAGCATATGGCTCTAGAAAACCTAAGAGAGCAATGGGAGAAAATGATGGAAGACATGAAGTCTTCTCATTCACACATTTTTGATAAGCTCTAAAGTAAATAACCTTTGCCCTTAATATCAAATAAAGGGGGAAATGATATATTGTACAAAATATCAAAGAAAATGTTATGTACATTCATTCAGATGGGAGAAAGGTAGATATGTATATGTGTATTCATAAAGGGAAAATGATGTGAAGAAGGAAAATATATCATATTTACAGATATACCGGCATATACATAGGGGGAGTCATTAAATGACTAAGGATTATATATGTTGTATATACTTAACATTTTGTTAGTATTTTGCACATATCATTTTTGGATACTAATGTCAAAGGGGGAGATTGATGACATTAATTTGTTATTAGTATACAAACAACACTTTCGGTAAGCTTACACCGAAAGTCAGTAAAGAGCAAACCAAAGATCATATTAGAAGATCACCATAAATGACTAAGTACAGAGAATCGATGACACAAGGTAGTGTGTAAACCAAAAATCACAATACAGAAAGATAAATTGGAACCCGACAGAGGAACCTGAAATGCAAGTTAGAGTGCAGACTGACAAAGCAGATACAGTACAATCGACAGTAAAAACCGAAGGATAGTCAAGCATGACCGACAGACAGAACCGAAAGTCAGTTGCAGCCTGCAAGAAGTGGATCTGACTTACACATCAGATAAAGCAACAGTATTCTATTTATAGGATATTTAATTGTTTTTAAATCCATTTCTTTAGGGACAAGAACCATTAATATAAGTGTTTTAATTAGACTAACTGATTTAAAACACATAGACTAGGAGATCTAGGTGTAAGTTGTAAACCTGATCTTAGAATTAACATTGTTTTTATCACAACTCGATGAATTCAATCCATCTATAAATAGATGATGTAATCATTCTTTAGAATGAGTGTGTGAGAGAAAGGAGAATAGAACTAACACGTCTATGGATTGAATTGAGAGTTTCAAGAACCAGAACAGAAAAATAAGAATTTGGTTAGCAGAACCAAGAACAAAGGAAACCAATAATCAGAGGTATGATTCAATCACAGTTAAGGTGATAATATTTTTATGTGAAATACATAGGATCTGTATCAGCAATAGGAGATTTCATTTACCAGGTAAATTTGTAATTTTCTATCATTCTAACAAGTGGAGCAAAGTGTAAAATTTCCTTTCAAGAAAGGTGGATTTAACAGTCCAATATCAAATCTCTTAACCGAGTACACACTTAACAGTGTTGCTAAAATATCTTAATAGAGTAGACTTTAAAAGGTCTCCACTGATACTCCTAACATGGTAGATCATCAGAAGTGATCAAAATTGTAAGCCTTAACCGGCCCCTTCCATTCTACAGATAGTGAAGTTTTGTGGGTACTATCCCCACCGTAGTTTTTACTTCCTAACAGGAGTTTTTTGCGATATCATATCTTGTGTTATGTGTCAATTATGTTCATGAATATTTCTATGAATGAATCACATGTTTATTAATATTATAACTGACACAAAGATAGTGTAGTTCAGATTGAATAGATATGCAATTGATTACAGAGGTTAATTGATTAAAGGATATGAAAAAAATTTAGAGGTACTGATTCACCCCTCCCCTCTCAGTACTACTTCCCATTAGACCCAACATAGAATGTAGGTGCTCTAAATTTTTTAGCACAAAGTACAAAAGGCTATGGAGAATGGAGATGGTTGATTGATAATGGAGATGGTGCAAGTATGTCAATATGATGATGATATTTATAGAAAATAAACTCTCAAAGATAGAAATATGCATGGACACAAGTATGCAAGTAATCTAAAGGCTCAAGATCACACATGTATTAGATAGATCAAGATCACAGTGGTATAAGTCAATGAATCTAAGGAGAAAGGTCTTTTATAAAATCCTCACGAAAATTAATTGTTGAGATTAAGAGGTACTAGGAGATTGAATAGGATTCAAAGGTAGGTGTTATTATATATAGGCACTAGAAGGGGGTGAATAACTGAAAACACATAATGAACCATTTTAACCAAGAATCTTATTATGCTTTTAAACAACTTCCATACAACCAAACATGCAATTGTAACTATGCAATAGAAGTAAAACAATTGAAGAATCCATAAAACATAACACATAACACCACTACTTTTATCGTGGAAACCCTTGTAAGAGGGAGAAAACCATGGTGGGTATGACACCCACAAATCTCTTCACTGCAGTAAAAAGAGCTACCATGTTAGGAGCTTACAATACCCTTTTAGGAGCTCACCTAGTTAAGAGTGACTAGTACTTGTTATAAGTACAATCAGACCTATTAGGATCTACCTCGCTAGAGGATTTAGAACTCATTCTTTGAATTCACCCTATTAAAGTATTTATACAATGAGACTTGTTAAATTCCACCATGTTAATGGATTTATCTTGCTAACCTATTAGAGTTAGCCCTAAGCAATGAACTTAAATGACTGGTCTGGGAATCACACTGCTTGCTTGTCAAATCCAATCCAATCTCTAAACCCTAGCGTAATGTTTCACCTTTGTCTCTGATTACAACCAAAAATAACATGATCGTCAACCCTAAATTAAATGATTTAGCTTTCCTTCATACTATTGTTCTTAAGTCATTTAAGACTTGAAAAACATTTCACAAGCCGGCCCAAAATATTGACCAAAATCATGAAAATCAGCACCAATCATACCTAATATTTCGGCCCAAAATGTAATAAAAAATTTTATTACCAAAAAACAAAAAATAATCAACAACCTTGATCATCTGATCATCAGGAACCAATCAATAACTCAACCAGTTCAAACTAAACACATCACCAAAATACCGACTCACTCAAAATATTGAGCTAACTGTCGCAGTCAGTAAACTGAACTTGACTGACCAAATAATGATCTAGAAAAAATTACACCACCCAATGTGCTCGCTATCTCGATCGCCACACAAAATACTCTTTGTTACTATCTTCATGTTAATGAATCAAAATACTTAGCTTATTTTTCTTAACATATCCATCCAATCTATCGATATTTGTAACCTATTCATCAAATCTGATAGAGTTTCCATCAATGAAAAACTCATAAGCATTAAACATTGCATATCAACACCAAAAATCATCATAATGCCAACAATCGCCCCTTTGGCATTGATGGAAATATATAGTGAAAATAATTATCTCCTCAAAAATGTTCCTCTCACCGATTCACCAAAAAAATATACAATTCAAACTTAGCTATAACCATCAAGATTTGCACTGCTATACACTACTCCCTCTTTGATCACTAAACTAGACCCTTAACTCTATTTCCACTTCACCGATCACTCCCCCTTTGTCAGAAATGGCAAAGGTACATAAATGAACTTCAAAAATGAAATCATCTTACCATTCACAGTCTTTCAAAAACCTCTCTAAAATTGGCTTTGGTTGACTTCAAAGAACTCTCTCATGACTTATGCAAGTTCTATATGACATGAATCTGTCCATGTAATATAGAAGCTAACTCTTCCATAGATTCAACTGTACTCATGTCTGGTAACCCAAGTGTTACCTCTGAATCTTTAACATTTTATTGCATTACATCAACTGTAGGAATCAAATAAGTTTGTAACTCTAGTAAAGTAGTGAACCTCTTATCTTGTTCAGCTTGTAATGTCTCCAGATTTTGATTTACAACCTTAACGTGTGATCCATAAGTGGTAGATAAAAGTTAAATTGGATCAAAACTATTAATTAAAGACTTAAGCTCATGTTGAGCTTCATTTCTCTATAGCTCCAAATCTTGGGTAAACAATGAAAAATCAGAAACTTTAGAAGGTAATTTTTCAACCTCTTTCAAATTTTCCTTCACCTAGATCACATGAACTATAAGTGTCCCTATATCTAATGCAATAGGCTCCATTAACTTATCAATCCTCTTCTTTTCATCATCTAACTTTGCTCTAGTCATGAAAGCTTCCTCCAAACTAGTAACTTGCTCAGTGATAGAATTGATCAAAGTATCTATCCATCTACTCAATTGGTGTAGCATTAGGATCATAGTCATCTTTGGCTACAAGATCTGGAAGAATGTCTCTAGCTGACTGAAGTACTTGTTCTTGTTTCTTTTCAACTCTAAGTGTGTCCCTTTTAGCTTTCAACTTGAGTATCTCTAATATTCTCATTAATTCACTAGGATTCATTTTGGTAACATCAATAGGTCCTTTTATGACATCAACATCTTCATTTATAAATTTATCTTAAATTTCTTCCTTAGGAATATCCATATCCTTTCTCTTCTTCTTGTCACTTAAACTTCCACTTATATCCAATTTCCTCTTTACTGAATGTGTTGTAATATCAACTTCATGAGCTTCATATTTCTTTCCAATATCACATGTTTGTCCAACTACATCAGTTGTAACATGTATCACCACCTCTTCAAACTTATCCTTATGTCCTTCCTCTATTCTTTGCACATTCTCAACTCCAACAGTAGGAGCTTTTTATGGAGTATCAGAAGGTATATCACCAATAATTCCTTCAATCACTTTCTCAGTAGTGACTAATTCATCTACTGATACCTCTTCAATGGTACCCTCTCTTTTTTTCTTCTCCTCTTGAGTATAATCCACTGGTTCATCCTCTTTATCCAATTTCTTCTTCATGGTATCAAGAGTCTCATCATGAACTGTCTGTGATTCACAACTAAGTATTTTGAATACTTTACTTCTTGTTATGAATTCAAGTCTAATATCTTAAATTATGATCTTCACTTCTTCCATAGACAATTCAAGACTAAGTAGAATCAATTCACGTTCCATTATTTCTCTATCTTGATTCAGATAATATCTCCACCTAGCATCAATCTTCTTGTAAAGTGATTCAGGTATCATTTTATGCAATTCACTAGGTCCTCTACAAAACTTATGCAAACTGTAAACAATAGCATCTTATATATGTTTCTTACCTTCATCATCACATTTTTCATAGCATCAGTTGACATCTCCCACACTTCCATATTCCCTTATGTTCTCACCTATGCTATCAGCAGTAAAAGTTCTCCTAGTCTTAGGTTTAACTAATTTCTCAGTTGTCATGCTAGAACAATCTTTGACCTTTTTCCACTGGTCTTCAATTCAGCTTTCTCTTTGTAAGAATCTATTTGAGGTTCTTCTTCCTCATTTGTATCCTAATTTTTACTCTTTCCTTTTGACTTTTTGTAGTCATGTGATATTCCCTTCTTTCTCTTGTAAGTTTTCTATTTAGTCACAAGTGTCTTATCTTTTTCCTTTTCCTTAACCACTGCAGGTTCAAGATTTGATGTGATTTTTCTCTTAGGATGCATTCTAGAAAAGAGGGAAAGAGCCTCCTTTTACACTGTAAAACTCCTAGTTTCTCTTCCTATTGCCTTACCAATTGTAGAAGATACAAACTCTACCTCTTCTACTTCTGCAATAGTAGGAGATCTCCCTGCATCCTCAATCACAAACTTTTTCTTAATATTATCCATCATTTCCTTTGTAATACCACTCTTCTTGGCTAAATCATCAACTTGTTTCCTCACTCTTCTATCTAACATAGGTGCCTTTAGCTGTGAATGAATTTTTAGATAATTTTCTTCATAGGTACCAAACCTAGGAGTACTAGCATCGATTGACTTAGATAGTAATTCATTAGAATGGAGTGATATAATATCACCATCTACCTCATAACCCATCGGTAGATCCCAAGAAGTTCTTGGTTGTACTTCCTACATCATACATGTATCGATATCCACAAAAAAACATATATCTTCTACTATACCATTTGGGATCCTCTCTCTCTCATGCATTCTTTTTCTGGAAATATTTGAAATAAACCCACATTATACTATTAAATTCATTTCCTAACATCCTTATGCATTCCTTAATATATACTATTGCAAGTCTATCAACTGACCAATGAATCATACCAATACCAGGGAAATTATTTTGCAAGTAGAAGAATATATATATAAGAAACAAACCCTATTTGAAAGTGTGTTTCTCGTCCTTCTTGATTCTCTCCATGTTTACAAAGAACTGACTTCCCAAGACCTCACATAGGTCATACTATGCATTCTCCTTCACCATCTGATATGCAGCATGAATACCACCAACAGACACACTATTCAATTAGCTTGATTGATATCCTCTGTAACTGATCATCATAGATGAAAATTTGACCTCGAAATCTACAATGTCATTAATTTTCACATCATACTAATATTATTTTGAATTTGTTAGATGAGTGACCTCCTCAGTAGGAATTATTCTTCGAATAGGTACATCACTGGTCACACACAACCCTATCATCGCGTAAATAATCTCCTTGGTAATCTTATGTTTCCTATCCAGCCATAAGAACTGATCATGAACATGACTTACCACATTTTTGATCTAGTCAGATTCAAAACCATCGGGTAGGTTGAATACATAAGCAAAACCCATGTTTTCCAAATGCTTGTGTTCATCCTTCAGTCTAGATTCATTACACAATTTGGTATATGTATTGAAGATACCACTTGAACTAATATCCTCAATCTTACAATGGAAAAATTATCTTATAACCTCATTCAACAACACACCATGAGGTATCAAAGACAAATCACCTACAGGATCATTCTCTAGTGCCTTCAAAGGATGTAACTTAAATACTAGCCTTAGTTCCTTTTTAATCTCAACCAGCACAGGAGTGTCCATAATACCAACAATAATTTTCTTTACAAAATATAACATAGAAGCTTCGCAACACAGAGAAATACCGCTTTGGTTCATCAATAAGGGTTCTTCAAACATCACTTCAATTCTAGCATAAGATCACAAATATCAATCCATAATCTCTTAAAATTGCCTTAGAATCACTCACAAGCACTCTTCTTAGGTTGTATAATGCATTGTGGAAAATGAACTTCACTTTTTCCCTTTTAACATTTCATTTCCAAGTAATAAATGCAATGAACAAATAGTATCTTTGACCAGTTGCAATGGTTATAACATAAAAAGACATTATGTGGTCACATAGAATCATATGTAATACAAGATTCTTCATCAAATTCATTCATAACATCAATATGCATCTAAATATGCTAATAAATATTACTGCGCACACAACTTGGAGATAGGTTATAGATCTTACTTGATTTTCTCCCCCTAAGACAATAGCTTTGACTTAGTCTGATGATGAATTCTCCACATAACCTGATGTTGTTGAGCTCTCTGTCAATTCAGAAGATTTGAGTTCACCTTTCTTAACCTATCTTTCCTTTCTCTTCTTTATGATTCCTTCAACATCTGCAATCTTCTTCCCTTTATCATTAACAGACCTATTCACTTGTTGACCTCCAGTGTTTTTCTTCTTAGCTTTGCAATATCTAGCAAGATGTCCAACCTTTTTTCAATAGTAACCCACCATACCTATTTTTCTCCATGGTCCATCATTTCCTCTACTAGTTCTCATCCTGCAATTCACTGTTGTATGAAAATAATTGCCACAAACTGAGCATGTGACATTAAATTGCCTCTCCCTTTGGTAAGGGCTTTCTGAGTTGACAGGTGGCCTTTGATTGCTAATTGTAGCCCTACACTCATTAGCCTTATGACCATACTTGTTGCAGTGATAACATTTACCATGAAATCCATTAGATCTAGCAATGTAACCTTCAGGTCTTTCATAAAAATATCCAAAACTAGGAATAGGTGTGTTAGGTCTATTAGGTCTAATAGGTATAAACCTACATACATTAATAGTATGACCTTCCTTGTGACAATTGAAACATACCGGTCTGTAATTCCTATTACCATCTTTTTTTTTGTTCACCTTAGGTTTTGACACTCATTTTGCATGGATCTCCTTTATACCAGATGACTCGCCGACTTCAAATTTTGAAAACCCTAAACCTTGTTTCTCACCATTTATCCTTTGGCTTTAGAGTTTTTCATCAAGTTTAATATAAATCTTATTGAACTTTTCCAACAGATCATTAGCTTCCTTAAGTTCTCCTTTCATATTTTCATTCTCTTTCCTCAGATTCTCATTTTCTCTTATGGAACTAGCATTTTCTTCATTTGTATCATGTAGGTGTTCATGCAAAACAACAACTTCTTATTCAGATGTAAATAGTTCCACCATATGGCTTTTAAGGTATCGTATTTAGCTTTGAGATAATCTTTTGAAACCTTCTTGGCTTCATCTGCATCTTTCCTTGCTTCTCTCTCTTGACCCATTCTCATTGAGAAGTTTTCCAAATCCCTTTGCATGTTCTTCTTTTCTTTCTTTAGCTTTTCCATCACCTTATGCATTTCCTTGTTGTCCTTAGCTAGTTGTTCATTCTCCAAACCACAGTCTCTACCTCAAATTCATAAGATCCACTCTGCTCAGATAGGTGTTTGATGAGATCTTGACTCTCATACAATTGTTCAACCAACTCTTGTCTCTTAGCCCTTGATAACATCCAATAGGTGTCAGATCAAAATGCCAACATATTTAACCCCAAACAAATGTCTACAATCGGACTGTTTTTAATGGACAACAACATGGAAAATGTAATAGTTTCACTCTTTATTGATACTAGACTTAGATATTCGACCAAATCCATCTTTTGGGACATTTTTCAACATATTTAAACTTATTCTCAACTAAGAAAACCGACACCAACCCTTTCCAATTTCCTATGAACTACTTTTGGTCGTTGAAACATGTTTAAGAGCATGTTGTCATCTTGACAATTTTTGACAACTTTGAGTTTTCTTGTACCAAAGATCTAATTTATCATTCCTATTACATGAGTATGGTCACTAAGACCTTATGAGACAAAAAAAAAAACTCCTATTCTACCCATTAAACCCATTACATATCCTTTTAGGCCTAGGTTGCTCAACATAGCAACATTTTGACAATTTGATCCTAAAGACCCAATTTACATTCAAATAGATCTATTGGCTTAGTCATGAAGTTCATTATTTGGGATTTCCCTTTGTTGCTTTGTATTTTTTTTCCCTTAGTTGCTCTTTATTTTTGCCTTGAGATGCTCTATAGTATTTTCTCCTGCTCTTCTATGTATTGTCCCTTCTGCAACACTTTGTATGTCTCCCCCTATGCATTTCTCTATGCTCCTCTTTATCTGTCATTCCTTCTCTCCTCTATATATTTTCCCTCGCCATTGTGATCCTATTTTTGACAGTTGCAGGTTGCATTTGCATCCTAAAAGTTCTTAGTAATCATATAAAGGCCTGCTAGAAAGCATCCTACATAGACCCAAAGAAATCTATTAAATACATTAATAAAAAAACTCATATAGTAGCCCTTTTGTAATGTCCCCTTCTAGAATTTTCCTTAAATTGTACCCTACAACACAATTTCAATAACTAGGGTTAGAGAGGTGGCTTATTGAGTAGGATATTTCGTACATTGTACTTTGAAGATGACTCCTGCAATCAACAAGTAAGGAAACGAGTGTACATGTATACATACATAAACTGACTGTTAGCATGATATAATCTATCTTAAGCCTTATGAATTGATAAAGAGCTATACAAACCCTAACCTAGAGATTCATATAACAAGGGATATGAATAAGTTCAATTATAGCATCTAAAACATAAAGTGCATATAAATACATATAAGACATTAAGTTGATTACTTATCACTAAAACAAAATGAATTGAACACTTATCAATTAATCATAGCTAGATACAGGAAAGCATAATAGAGCTCGTTAATAGGAAGACCTTTACAAAGTTGATGGCCAAATTTGGAATGCTATATGGAATTACAAGCTAGTTGAGGTTATAATGTAACATGAAGATTACACTTCAGGAGTAGCCATTAACATATTAATAAGTGTTTAACAGTGATATACTAATCTAAAGGTTGTTTTTGAAAATAGAACTGTGTTAGTAATAACTGAGAGGGGGGGTGAATCGGTGGCCTCAAATTTTAATCCTTTAATCAACCCTTTAAAACTTATTACCACTTTTAAGCCTCTAGTTATCTTTAGTACTATAAGATGAATGCCTTGAAATACTTATAACAAATTACTACTTTTCAAAATTCTTTGTAAACCTTCTTCTATATGTTTACTGATAATCAGTCTTACTATTTACCGAAATACAGTAACAACTAGTGTATACCGATCAATTCCGATTTACATTGAAATGAAAAATAATAAAGTAATGACTCATAGACACATTAACACATGGATTTTTTTATCATGGAAACCCTGTTAAGGGAAAAACCACTAGGACCGGTACCCCAAATTTTCACTCTTCTGAAGTGATCTTGGTTAAGATCCAACACTGTTAAAGGTTACAAACACACTGTTAGGTGTGACCTTGTTAGAGGATTTAAATAGATAGTTTGTCACTTAGTATCTGGAATCTAATGCTACCATCCTTGATCAAACACTCACTTGGCCAGTCAATAGGTATCGGGCATATCCAATGCTACTTTGTATGACCAAAAATTTTGATACTCCTTAGGATGTATCTCAATTACAAAAGACTTTTAAGTCCTGCTTGGTTAAGAGACTTGATGCTTCAATGGTTAAACTGAAACAGTAAATTAATCTGTTCACATATACAACTTGAATTGTATATTTTCAGATCTATTTTAAGTGTATTACCTTTCTGATCAATGTTATCAATTCAATACCTTTGCTTCACATTGTTCTTCTCTGTGATGTTGTATCTTTGTTCATCGGTGTCTTCAGAATTTAGCTCTTTCCACAGCTTGATTGATCAGGTCTAAATGAAGACTTTCTTCTCCTTCAAAATCTCTTCAGCATCTATTCTCTTTTCACTCCCCTTCACCACCTTCATAATGAATTAGGTTGTCTCTTTATAGACATGATATCACCATTTCTAGGTTCTTGATTTTCTTGATCTTGGCGTGATCCACAATTCTCACCAATTAGATTTAAAGAAAAACTCCAGTTTTATCTCGTAGAGATCTTGCCAACTGGACAAATCAGCTTTAAATCCTTTACTTATCTCCAGCTTTATCTTGTCGATTAAAACAATGATAAGTATCAGTTAAGTCTATTTTTAGCTCTTGACAGCTAAGCATTTTGTCATTTCTGAACTCTTAGTTCTGTCGGTCAATACTTCAATTAGTTGTCGGTGATAACTGACTGTTCTATCGGTGTGACTTCAGTTGTCTTTGGGATCTCCGTCCGTCGGGCAACACTGTAATTTTGATCATCAGGTTGCACTTTGCTTTTCTCATCGAGCAACATTGTGACTTTTCTCATCGCTAATGTTGTGCATTTGTTGGTCGGGTAACACTGTGACTTTGATCTTTTACTCTGTCCATTGGTGTATACAGTCATTTTGTGAATACTTGACTTATATGCATTACTGATAGCATAGCCTTTGATTCATCGGTTCTTTGAAGTCTTTAGCAATATGTCCATGACCATACAGATTATATTAAGTTGACATCAATGACAATACAATACATTAACTGATTTAATATCTTGCATAAAATTTCTTATGTCTCTGTGATCATCAACTTAACATCTTCAAACATTCAATTAGTTATAGTTCATCACTGTGTTTTGCATAAAGTGCAAAGATGGATTTTTTTTGGAGGTAGAGAAGCTCATTACTAGGGCTCTGGATCAATTTAGCTCGAGCTTCACTTAGTTTCAAGAATAGTTTAATATTCTCTACTTAACAAGGTCAGCCACGTGAAGGTGGAAGCTCATTTGG
>MU226960.1:1780968-1802163 GCA_018584345.1 Thuja plicata | reverse complement strand
ATAATAAATTAATTATGAAAACATATAAGTCAAATAAATTTGTATGACTAGATCAATATTACCATCATCATCATGACCATCATTGTCATCATCATCCTCAACATGATCATCATCATCATCATCATCACCACCACCAGCACCACCACCATCATCATCATCATCATCATCATCATCATCATCTTCTTCTTCTTCTTCTTCTTCTTCATCATCTTCGATTTCTTCTTCTTCCATCACGTTATACTTTATTGGCATTCCTCTTGGATCATGTCTAACAACAAATGACCAACCCAATTTTTGTTGAACCTCTATGTAAAACACTTGCTCACATTGGCTTGGAAGAACATAGGTCTCATCTCCAAATGGCTCAAATGACCTTGTATTAATCATTGTAAATCCATTATCATGTTGAATAATAGTTCTATCAAGATCATTTTGATTCAGTCATAGTCTATACCACTTGACAATGAATAGAACTAATTTGAAGGATTCAAAGTCGCACTCAACTATATCATCCAAAATCCCATAGTATCAGTTTTGAGATTCTTGAGGATGCATGTTGTTTCTAGATGAAATATTAGTGACCTCAAAGACTACAGTTATCCCAAAATCGCAAGTTTTCTTTGTGTCGTCCAACTTTTTTATGCAAAATTTATGGCCATGGTAGTACATAGCTTTGTGGTGCTTGACCTGCAATTTTTCAAACATGTGAAAATCATTTGCATCGTGAGTTGATATTAAACATATGGGTCTTGATTAATAAATTTATACGTACCTGTCTACCTCTTAAACCATTTGCTAGATCAATTACCATTGGTGTAACATTGGAATCTTCATTACGATGAACTTCTTTAACCAATGAAGCAACACCTTCCCATGTTAATGAGTGACCATTTTGTTGACATAGTTCAATCTATACCGTCATCCAATCAAGATTGTTCGCAATATACAAATGTAGTGCATCCCACTCTCAACCAACTATATAAAAAAAAAGACCACTTACAAATAACTTCAATTGTAGATTTATAAGAAATAATTAACTATAATAACATCTTATAATTACCTTTCACTTTCCTCAATCTACCTTTCCCCATCATGTACTCCCCTTCAAATTTGTTAATGGCGTTGGGGTCCCAAATGCGGTCTACATACATCTTTGCTGCAAACTTAGAAAGATATTCACTAATGTACACCATGGTCTGGGATACCATATATCCCTCCACCATAGAACCCTTAGGATGTTCTCTTTGTCAAACCAAACCCTTCAAAAATCTCAGGTGTCTCTCAACCATCCACATTAAACTAGTTTGTACAGGTCCACACAATTCAATCTCCTCAACTTGATGTATGAGGCAGTGTTCTTGTGCATTGAAAAATGTAGAAGGTAAACACCTTTTCATTTCACACATAAGATGAGGAATTTTTCTCTTCCAATATTGTATATCTTATTTATTGATTTCTTTTGATGACAACCACCTAGATTTGATTCAACACGCAAAACATAAAATTGAGACATTACAAAAAAAATACAATAAATTATTGAAAAATTAAAACAAGTCACAAATATAATATCTATACAACAAATCTAACAAATAACGCTTCTAACCTCATGTATTTTCCAAGATCATATATAACTTGTTTGACACTGTTGTCGAAGTGGTGTGGGAGAGATAGAGGTAGAACGTACTGCGATAATTATAAAATGATCATTTCAATATTTTAGAGAATAATACAATGAAAACTAAATGTAGTATACAAATATATAGAGAATACAAAATAACATGAATTACCTTAATAAAGGTATGACAATCATGTGTTTTCATCCCTGACCCAAATTCACTTTTCTTTGATATGAGATTATTTATGTTTGTAGCAAACCCTGTGGGAAATCGAATATTTTGTATGACTTCTTTTATAGCATTGCTTTGTTGCTCTGATAATAACCAAGGAAGGGCACTTATATCAATATGGTCTCCATTGTTATTTGATCGAATGAAATTTTTCAATGCATGTTTAGAATCTTCAATGTCACTACAAATTTTGATAATTTTTTCATCATGCCTTCCGTCCAATAATTTTCATAATGTCTCTGTTACATTCTTTCCAATATGCATAGCATCAAACAAATGCACGATTGGGAGTTTCTCATAGTACGGCAACCTGCTAAAGTGTCTAGGATAACTTTTTAGTCCTTTTGAAAGTTGGTCATTGATGCCTTGAAGACCTTCACGAGCATCAATTACCTCATCAGTAAAAAAAAGACAATATCAAAATATAAATTTCAAACAAAAACCATCAAATTGAATGACATTACCTCGTCAATTTATTCTATTGTATTCCAACTTCCATAGGCGAGGTGTCATTCTTCATGACTTTGATGCAGTCTCTTATTTCCCATTGAAAAGATGTTTTTTGGTAATTTGATACTTATGATTTCTATGGAGAAAGTGCCTATACTCATCGAACACCTACTTTCCTAAACTTTTTAAATGACGAGATTTCATCTTTGGACCACAAAGTGGACATGCAAATTTTCCCTTTATCTAAAGACCTACAAGATCGTGTATAATTGGATTGAACATGGTCATTTTGATAATTACAATTATCATGTGCAAACTTAGACATACAAAAAAGATGTGTTAGTACTATAACATACCAAAAAAGAGGTGCTAACAAGATAACATACCACAAAAATGTGTTAGCCCAAGGACACCATGTATTGTCCATACGAGCATTGCATGGAATTGAAACTGTCTTTATCCTATTGGTCTAGAGATGTCATACATAGTGACCCCACTCTATAAAGTCAACAACTCATCGATAAGGGGCTCAATATATACATTCATATCTTTAACTTGGTATTTACCTAGTTGAATGAACAGAAACATTACATAATTATTGTCATTTTGATGCGGTATTTATGAATAAATTTAGATGACTATTGAATGGAAAAATACCTGGAACAATCATTGCCAACATTATGTGCTCCCTCTTTATGGACATCCAAGGAGGAATGTTATGGTTGATAACAAAAATAGGCCACACCGAGTAAACAGATCTCATCTATCCAAATGGATTGACACCATCCAATACCAATGAAAGCTTGAGATTACGAGGATCTTCTAAAAAGTGTGGCCAAGTTTCCTTTATGTCCTTAAATTTAGAACCATCCAAAGGCATTCACATAATGTCATCTTGGCTTCTATTTTGTGCATGGTAATCCATAAATTGTGCCAAGGTAGTGCACCTGAATAATCGTTGCAGATGTGGAATAAAGGGAATATACCGGAGAACCTTGTGAGGCACCTTTTTTGTTATTTGATCTCTTTGATATCTACTAATATGACAATCAGGGCATTGTGTTGAAAATTCATGTTGTTTATGATATATAATATGATCATTGGGACATGCATGTATTGTTTGATACTCCATCCCAATATCTTTCATAATGGCTGATAGTTTCCGGTACGAGAGAGGTAGAATGTTTGATGGTGGTAACAAACACTCACCTATCAACCTACTTCAAAAGGTATAATTAGCATACATGATTCACACTCTGTTAACAATAAAAAAATTATGACTAAAATAGGTGAAAAAGATTACATATATGGCATACCTTAACATTTGTGACATTGCTATGTTGGATAAACCATTCAAAACCTTAAAGTTCACCAACAACAATATAGCAGACAGAAGAGTTGTTTGGGAGCCTTCGTATAGGGGCTCGCATGCCTTCTCAAATATAGGTAAATCAAGGCCATCTTCATCATCATGATCAGATGGGCCAGTACTATCATCTTCAATCGTATTCTATGGCACATGACTAGTTGCAACAATACCATCATCTTCAATTGTGTTCTCTGTCACAGGATCATCTTCTTCCATGGAATCATTATCTTCTCCTTGGATATTCACACCTCCATGTTCCTCCACTTGGAAATTCACATTCTCTGGATTGTTATGGTCCATAACATGTAACCCAGGGTGGTTAACCTATATCAAAATGATGACATTAAATTAACCATGACCATGATCTCATCATCAATTGATTTCTTATGTATATAAATTGTTAAAACAATATATTGAAATACTTACCAATGGACAAAAATCATGCCCCCCTTCAATGTGACCATGCTCTCTACAATGTTTCTCAGTTGTTTTGACTAGAAGTCTTCAATTGTTTAATCCCTTGCAATTTTTGCAAGGACAATAACATTTTCCATGACCTTTTCTTTTAAAATTACCCCACAATCTAGCAATTGTCTCCTTATTTTGTTCTAGGTTCATATTTTCAGACATGGTCTTTCTTCACATGAAAATATTCAGGCTATAATTATACCAAAAACTTGTCTCCCATACTCTGAATTAAGATATTAACATTGTAATCCATCAAATATAAACATAGTAGCATTAGTACTATCTTGTATAAAAGCAAGCGTAAATCCTTTAAATAGATTTTGACTGCGAAGCATTGTACATTTAATATAATCATTATTCATATTTGATAGGAATGTTATTTATATTTGATAGGAATGCTAAGAAAATAAAATTAAAATATAAAATATAAAATATCCACTTTGACATAAAATATTTGATAGTTCCTCTATCCTAAATTCTTTTTAGCCACTATAGATATGCACTGATCAACTTTATGTCAAACCATTGCATAGTTGACAATATCCATAAAATGGTTTGTTTCTTCCATTAACTTGACTTATGCCATACCATATACTATATACATTCTGTAAGAACCATGTCACATAAGACACAAATGACGAATGACCAGCATGCTACACAGATAATAGAAATTCAATGTACACTCCAAGCCAAACCCAAACAACTTAATTAATTAAAATCCATTATTAAATTAAAAAGAAAACCCATAAAATTAAATAACAAATTTCATTTCAATTTTTAAAAACAAACCCCAAAAATTAATGATATGTAACTAAAAATATCATGTAATCATCTTGATTTTAATTAGTCACTTAACTATGATGCAAGAAAAAGCACACTAAGAACAACATGCACCTTTAATGCACTCTACAAATAAAACCTATACAACAAAGACATATTATCCATTCGAATTTTAAAATAGCACTCATACAAGCTAATCATACATATCATTAGACCCTTCAAACAAAAGCTATATAATCGTTATATTTATATCTTCGGCACAAATGTCATTGAATCGTGATGCATTAGCTCAATAAATTCCTACAAAATCCATACACATTCATGGGCATTCACAACCTTCAATCAAAATCCATGCACAATAGCCATGTTGCAAGCTTCATTAAAGCTATTAACAATAATAGAATATTGTGCATGATTGTAAATATCACAAACCATTGTGCATTAATTAGCACATTGTAAGATCTTCATGCACACTAGCCATGATACACTTGGTTAAAATAAAATCCACCAACATTCATAGGATAATATGTCATTTATGTCATACAACCCTAATACACACCTTACATGTAATTTGATTAGATCGATCACACATAAGAGTAACTAATTGTTCAAGTGACCATGGGCATCTTTCATGACAATGCACAGAAGGTCGAGATGAGTTATTTAAAATTTGTGAAACATGTGACAGTACATGTGCTATATAGTAAGCTACACTAAATAATGAGAGTGGCCTATAGTTTGGTAGAGTACAATGATCACATGACAAGGCACAAATTTGCTAGCCTAAATAAAATGTATTAAAGTCCACCTAAGACAGCTAAAAAGTAGAAACAGTGACATTGAGAAGGTATCATTGGTCTTCAAGTAGTCTTGGCAATGTGAGTGATGGCACATAGATCATTTCTAGTAGTTTTAGCACTCTCCAAAACAAACCACACAAAGTTGATTATAATGGGCATTGAGTCATTGTATATTGGAGTTTGTGGATTCTTTTAGTGTCAAAATCTTACCCTCACCCCAATTAGGTCCAATATTACATCACAATAAATTCTCAGACAATAATACCAATAGTGTTAACATATTACAATAAATTCTCATACAATAATACTAAGCATAGAACTGACTACCTTAGACCCCCAAAAAAGATAAAGAAAAACAATGAATCATATGCTTTACCATAAATTTTCTTGTGTAAAGCTTTCAAGAGATGTAAAATGTGAGGTAATATTCAGAAGATTGTTTCAAGAATCAACTGTGTGTGTTTATGTATGGACATTTTCTATCTAGCAATCTATCTTTTCAAATTGTTGGGTGTGGTTTTCCAAGACTGGTTGAACTTGATTGATAATTATCATGGACTGTAGAAATTTAATGGTGTTTCAATTAATGTTGCTATAAAAATACACACTTATTCAGAAACTAAACAATCTTTCCACCACTGTCACATGTACTTTGAAAAGTTTTTGCTTTCCACTACTGTTACATGGACTTTGAAAAGTTTTATGTTTATGTTTTTGTATGGACATTTTCAGTCATATTTAATGATCTATTTTCTTCTATCATTGAATGTGATGGTTAAAGAAGATGAATTGCTAAACCTGATTGAAAATATGGATTCAAAAACATATACAATCAATTTCAGAAACATGACAAATATTTGACATACTACATTATGAATTGTGAAAAACTTCAACCAATTCTTTGTAATTATTTTGACAAATTTTCCTACCCAAAAATATTGTCTAAATATTTACTATGGATTGGGGAAATTTGTTATCATTAACTCTTTGTAAGCTAATCTTTCAGGACACAATGCGAGTATCCCAGAATAAACATTACATTCCACGTGAATGAGGGTTCAACCGACTACTAGTTTTCTATTTTGATTGAATACGAAGATGGAGATGGAGATGTGGGAGGCATGCTACTGAAAGAGGTACAATACATATCTTTTAATCTGTCACAGGACTTTTTACATTCTTTTATATAATGGATTGATCAAGATTCATAATAATAGAAAAATTGACAATGATAAAGAATGGTTATGAATTCTGAGAATAAAGAAGAGAAGGAAAAACATGTTCTAAAAATGGTAGGAGATAGGAGATGGATCAATGTACACTTGTACCCCTAAGTCTAAAGAGAAACCCTCAAACAACTAAAAAGTGCAAATGAGCCCTTCAATACTTGTTTTAATCTATCCATTACAACCATAATGATCAACACTACTTGTATGTATTTTGGATGCATCATTATGGTTATGCTTTGGTTAATATTTTCATTTTTTTGTAAAAGTCATTCTCTGTTTCAGCACCATTCTGTTTAATAATTTGACTATTACATAATTATATTTGAAATCCCTATTATTGTTCTCAAACAGGAAAGCTTACAATTTCACTACATACATTAATATAAAATAAGAAATAGTGAACTTTGACTGTTAAATCAGAATTAAATTGATATGAAAAAAAGAAAGCAAAGAGAAGGAATGGGCGTTATGTGGAGTTCCTAAAAGAGCACAGATTTTTTAATAAAATAAAATAAATTTTGGGGGCCTCATTGACAACATCCATATACCTGAATAAAATTGTTCATCTTTTTCTAGAGAAGTTGTATAGTAATTTTAGATTGTTTTGGTGACTTTAGTATTAAGAGTATGAGTTTATATTTCTCAAAGTAAATGGTTTTATGCCTCAATCTGGGATCCATATAAAACACTTGATTACTTTAAATTTTAGAACACTAGATGATTTGTGATAGTTTGGTGAAGATAACAAAGAAAGGTATCAAACAAAATTCAATCTTATATAACAATTGTATTGCAGCATACAAGAAACTTATTATCAAATGCAAATACCATTATTTTATCACTCACCTTCAGCCCTAGCTCTAAATTTGGTTTGCAAGTATGGGAAACATGGATGCTCTAGCTGATGAAAGTTTTCAATCCAAAAAGAAAATTGATGAACTACTTCCTGTTGAAAAATCAAACAAAATTCAAGCCTATATAAAAATTATATTGCAGCATACAAGAAACTTATTATAAAATGCAAACACCACTATTTTATCACTCACCCTCAGCCCTAGCTCTAAATTTGGTTTGCAAGTATGGGAAACATGGATGCTCTAACTGATGAAAGTTTTCAATCCAAAAAGAAAATTGATGAACTACTTCCTGTAGAAATAGAGTAATGAATGATAAGACAACTATTATAAGACAATAAGTACCATGTTCATTGCAAAGTTCAAAAGCCTTTCACTGTCAAAGCAGTGATATAGCATGGAAAACATGAAATATTTGTTGTTTCAATACAAAAAATTAATATGTTACAATCCAAGTAGCCCTTTTCAAGAATTAATATGTTACACCTAGATCATCCCTATACTAATCTAATTAGTTTATACAATTATATGTACTACAAGGACCTCCTATATCAATTTCCAAGGCTCTACTAGTCTGTTTGATACTTTTGCCAAGCCAAAACTAAATCCAATTTATACAAATCTATTGCTTGCACGGTGATAAATCAGTCAGAGGCCCACTTCGACAATTTATATATTTCAGCCAAAAGAGTATCACCTCAAACAAGTTGGAACTTATGATTCTCTATATGGAAGTGTACATGTACACCGAATTACAGATCTTCAACAGTTGATTTGATATGTTTTCAGGAATGAGAGGATAGGCAATTTTTAGTAGCCTGTCAGTTCCATTTTTAGAAAGCAGTTGAGGCTTTCTTTGATAATGGATATATGTGTCTTTGGATGAATTTCCCAGAGCCACTTGTTTTGTTTCCTCTCTGATCAGATGATTAGAAGTATGTAAATTTTCAATGGATTCCAGAGGCAATTTATTCAGTCTGGTGAGGTTCTAAAAAAATGCTAAATATTTAATATAAAAGGAGATATAAGTTTATATCCTCCAAATAGAGATATATTTTTTTTTATAAATTATGGAATCATTTTAACTATGATTGGAAGAAGATACATGTCAATTTCTACTGTCCCAACTGGCCAGTTTCCACCACTCCTATTAGCATCTTCGCAGTCTACAAACATATTAACAAATTGCCTCAAAGAAGTATGATTCCAAAAATTGTAATCAAGAGTACAGGATGAGTACAAAATGAATATAAACCCTTTTCCAGTGTATATGTGGCATCGATAATGTTTTCGTTGCAACTACTCGAGTAGTCATGTATGCAAAGTAGAGAGATGGAAAGAACAGCCAAGTTTGCGCCAAGTAAGAGAACAAGAATAATAAGTCATAGCCATCCTTTAAAGAAAGGTAAATAATGATTTCTATCAAATTATTGGAGCCGCAGTTGTTCCTGGTTAATCTTTTTATCGAGGTATTGCTCTCAAGAGTGTGGAAGATCCTTGTTGTGCTTCTCTAGATTTGCAGAAGAAGACTTTTCTCAATGTTCACTATTTGTTATCAATGTAATGCAATATTTTTTTGTAACCTCCCATGAGGAGATGAATGTAAACAAACTTGATATACTTCAATTTGATGTAATGGGATGGGTAGATTTAAGGGAAAGAAAAGGGGAATATATCTCTATATAATGTATAATAAAAAAGAAAGGAATGTTTAAGTTTATGAAACTTGGAAAGTAAATTAGAATTATGATGAATCATTATTAATGAATGAAATAGTTCAACATGTTGGCATTATATATCTCATTCTATTCTTCCGAATATATAAATGAATCATAAGAAAATAATATCTCAATATGAATGTAATCTTTAAAGTTATGTTAAGGTCATTAAAACCTTTTGAATGTTAGAAGTTAATTTGGGAATAATTTGCAACACCCCTTTAAAAAGATTTGTTTTATGTAAAGCAATGGATCTAAATTATTTATTTTAAATATCTACCTATTTATTTAAAAGTAAATAATTAAATTAATTTTATTTTAGATTTGGTTTATCTATAATTGAAAATGTAAACAACTAGTAATGATAATACTAAGACAAACTATTAATGAACAATTAACATGCTTCCCATAAATTTCCAATTAATCCAAGCCAAACTATTAACTGTATAATTATTAAACTATGTGAATACATATCCTTTATTTGAAAATATCCTTTATCTGTAATATACTCTATCCTTAGACATCGTCTACATTTATAGCCAAAGACTAAACTTGCAGCCCATACCAAAGTACCTAAATGATTCCTCTATACGTGCATGCATAAAAATAAATAGATAAAAATGCGCAAAGACTAATATCTTGACATAAAATCCAGCTAAACACAAATCTCTCTAAATTAATTGAATTCTAAACCAGATTGCATCTACTTCACTCATGATATTAAGTTGGAGTTTTTCTTTTAGAAAAATAAATAAGCCCAACATGCATCTTGTTGATTGCAACCAAAGTTCTGAGTTTACATCTCAGAGCTAAAACTATTTTGACTTCTAGAAGGCTTGATGCATTTCAAATTTTTGAACCTTAAAAAAGTATATTCAACTCACACTTGTTAACGCTGATTTCTTTGGACAAAATCTAGGTTTTCCATCATTAATTGGTTTTGATTTTAATGATTTCCAGATCTGATTTCAAATATTGTTTAATGTCCTCCACAAACTTGGTTTTATCAAATGTAATTTGCTTCCTATGGAAATCGATTTTCTCTGCTGTAAAAATCAATTTTGAATAGGGTTTATTTATTTCACTTTATGGAATTATATTCAATTCATGGAAGAAGATTACTAAGAAGTGAACAACAATAGTCTATTAAAAGTTATTGTTGGATTTTGGTCATGCAAACTCTATTTTAACCCTAATCTGGAACATTTACTAAATGCAATCCTACAACCTTTGCCAACATTTAGAGAGATTTGGAGCGGGTGTAGAGCTTACCTAGGTGCCCTCACCAACCTCCGTGCCCTCGCTTCTTCTGCCCTAATTTGCACCCGTTTTTTCATCTCTAAAATGCATAAGGAAAAATAATGAAATGATATCTTTTTTTTTAAGTAATGCCCGTGTTCATCGTAATTTCGATGAACATGGGTGTTCATCGAAATTTTGATGAACACGGGCATTACTTTAAAAAAATCAAAATTTTCCTTCTAAAATCCGACCAAGACAAATAAATATAATGCCTCGTCGAAAATTTAGGTTGAAAATAGGGGTTAAATGTACTAGTGCACACACAACCCTGTCATCACGTAAATAATTTCCTTGGTAATCTTATGCTGCCTATCCAACCATAAGAACTGATCATGAACACGACTTAGCACATATCTAATCCAGTCAGATTTAAAATCATTTGGTAGGTCGAATACATAAGTAAAACTCGTGTCTGCCAAATGCTTGTGTTCATCCTTCAATCCAGATTCATTACACAATTTGGTATATGTATTGAAGATAAAACTTGAACTACTATCCTCAATCTTACAATGGAAAAATGATCTTAAACCTCATTCAACAACACACCATGAGCTATCAAAGACAAAGCGCCTGCAGGATCATTCTCTGCCACCTTCAAAGGATGTAACTGAAATACTAGCCTCGGTTCCTTTTTAATCTGAACCAATACAGGAGTGTCCATAATGACAATAATAATTTTCTTTACAAAATACAGTATAGAACCTTCGCAACATAGAGAAATACTACTTTTGTTCGTCAATAAGGGTTCTTCAAACATCGCTTTCATTCTAGCATAAGATCACAAATATCAATCCGGAGTCACTTAAAATTTCCTTAGAATCACTTGCAAGCGTTCTTCTTAGGTCATATAATGCATTGTGGAAAATGAACTTCACTTTTTCCCTTCTAACATTTCATTTCCAAGTAATAAATGCAATGAACAAATAGTATCTTTGACCAATTGCAATGGTTAGAATATAAAAAGACATTATGTGGTCACAAAGAATCATATGTTATACAAGATTATTCATCAAATTCTTTCATAACATCAATATGCATCTAAATATGCTAATAAATATTACCGTTCACACAACTTAAGAGATAGGTTATAGATCTTACTTGATTTTCTCCCCCTAAGATAATAGATTTGACTTAGTCTGATGATGAATTCTCCACATGACCTGATGTTGTATAGCTCTCTATCAATTCATAAGATTTGAGTTCACCTTTCTTAACCTATGTTTCCTTTATCTTCTTTCTGATTCCTTCAACATCTGCAATCTTCTTTCTTTTGTCATTAACAGGACTATTCACCCGTTGACCTCCAATGTTTTTCTTCTTAGCTCTGCAAGATCTATCAAGATGTGCAATCTTGTTGCAATAGTAACACACCATACCTATTTTTCTCCACGGTCCATCATTTCCTCTACTAGTTCTCATCCTGTAGTTCACTATTGTATGTCTATAATTTCCACAAACTAAGCATGTGACACTAAATTTCCTCTCCCTCTGGTAAGGGATTTCCTAGTTCACAGGTGGCCTTTTATTTTTAATTGTAGCCCTGCACTCATTAGCCTTATGACCATACTTGTTGCAATGATAATAGTTACCATGAAATCCATTATATCTAGCCTTAATGTAACCTTCAGACCTTTCATAAAAATATACAAAACTAGGAATAGGTGTGTTTGGTCTATTAGGTCCAATAGGTATAAACCTACATACAGTAGTAGTATGACATTCCTTGTGACAATTGAAAAATACCAGTCTGTAATTCCTATTACCATCTTTGTTTTTGTTCACCTTAGGTGTTGACACTCATTTTGCATGGATCTCGTTTATACTATATGACTCACCGACATCAAATTCCAAAAACCCTAAACCTTTTTTCTTAGCATTTATCCTTTGGCTTGAGATTTGTTCATCAAGTTTAACATAAATCTTATTGAACTTGTCCAACATATCATTGGCTTCCTTAAGTTCTCTTTTCATATTTTCATTTTCTTTCCTCAGATTCTCATTTTCTCTTATGGAACTAGCATTTTCTTCATTTGTATCATGTAGGTGTTCATGCAAAACAACAACTTCTTATTCAGATCTAAATAGCTCCTCCATCTTGGCTTTTAAGGTGTCATATTTAGCTTTGAGAGAATCTTCTACAACCTTCTTGGCTTTATCTACAGCTTTCCTTGCTTCTATCTCTTGACCCATTCTCATTGAGAATTTTTCCAACTCCCTTTGCATGTTCCTCTTTTCTTTCTTTAGCTTGTTCATCACCTTATGTATTTCCTTGTTGTCCTTAGCTAGTTGTTCATTCTCCAAAACCATAGTCTCTACCTCAGATTCATCAGATCCACTATGCTCAGATAGGTGTTTGATGAGATCTTGACTCTCATACAATTTTTCAACCAGCTCTAGTATCTTAGCCCTCGAGATCTTAAACTGATCCTTGAGTTTCTTAGTCATATCTCTAGCCTCTACAAGTTGCCTACTATAGAAATCCATGTTTTCCTTAAGGATCTCTCCCAAGTTGTTAGGCTTCTTCAAGGGAACTTGGATCTGATACCAATTGTTAGTATATAGAGGCACTGAGAGGGGAGCTAAATCAGTGCAAACATGTAATGAACCAATTCAACCAAGAATCTGATTATGCTTTTAAACAACTTCCATACAACCAAACATGCAAGTGTAACTATGCAATAAAAGTAAAAAAAAATCAAGCATCCAAAAAGCATAACACATAACACCACTATTTTTATCATGGAAAACCTTGTAAGAGGGAGAAAACCATGGTGTGGATGACACCCACAAATCTCTTCATTGTAGTAAAAAGAGTTTCCTTGTAAGGATCTTACAATACCCTGTTAGGGGCTCACAGGGTTAAGAGTGACTAGTACCTTGGTAGAAGTACAATTAGACCTGTTAGGATTTACCTCAGTAGAGGATTTAGAAATCCTTCTCAGAAGTCGCCCTATTAAAGGATTTATACAATGAGACCTATTAAACTCCACCCTGTTAAGGGTTTTATCTTGCTAACCTGTTATACTTAGCCTTGAGCAATGAACTCTAATGATTGATCTGGGAATGGCGTTGCTTGCCTGTCAAATCCAATCCAATCTATGAACCCTGGCACTATATTTTTCCTATCTCTGATCGTAACCACCAATAACATGATCTTCAACCCTAAATCAAATGATTTAGCTTGTCTTTATACTGTTGTTCTTAAGTCGGTTAAGACTTGAAAAACATTCCACAATTCAGCCCAAAACATTGACCAAACTCATGAAAATCAGCACCAATCATACCTAACATGTCGGCCCAAAACACCATACAAAATTTTATTACCAAAAACTGATAAATAATCAGCCACCTCGATCATCTGATCATCAGGAACCAATCGGTAAATCAACTGGTTCAAACTAAACACATCACCAAAATACCAACTCACTCAAGTCATTGAGTTAACTATCACAGTCGGTAAATTGAACTTGACTGACCAAAATAATGCTCTAGAAATGATCGCACCACCCAATGTTCTCGCTATCTCGATCGCCACCCAAAATATTGTCTGTAACTGTCTTCCTCTTAACCGATCAAAACACTTATCTTGTTTTTCTTTACGTATCCATCCAGTCGATCGGTATTTATAACCTATTCATCAAATCTGATAGAGTTTCCATCAATGACAAACTCATAAGCATTAAACAATGCATCTCAACACCAAAATACATCATAATGCCAATAGTAGGTATGGTTTTGGTAGGAGTGAAGGAGAATGAGGGGAATTAACAAATGAGTGGCTAGGATAGAGTGTTTGGTAGGAAAGGTGTTGACTCTGGTCATAAGAGGCAAATGAAGACACATGCAACAAGTGGCGCAAGCTCAAAATTTAGGAGTTGATCAATGTGATTGAAGGTGAATGGCTAATTCTCAAAATAAATGAAGGTGTTTATTTCATAAATAGAAGAATTAGGAAAATGGTAAATGGGTTTTTTTAATAAATAAGAATTTATTTAAATTTTGAAATAGAAAAGGCTAATTTAAAAATGAGAATATTTATTAAAATAATAGATGAAGAGGCTAATGAAATAATTTTAAAAAGGCTAATTTTGAGATAGAAAAGGATAATCTAAAAATGAGAATATTTATTTAAATAATAGATGAAGAGGCTAATGAAATAATTAAATAGCCATAAATACCTATTTAACTAATATATGATTTTTGTTGATTTCATGACATGTTAAGGTGTTTATAGAAGGATTTGTAGTTTTTTATGTCCAAATTGACATGTTCAATAGACGTCTAGTCAAATCAACACACATTTTATGAAAAGACAACTATTAATTTAGCTACTTTCAATGTTTTATATATTAATCAATAGCAAAATAAGGGTGTTGACCTTTACAAAACCACAACCCAAAGGCGTAAAACCATCAACACACTAACAACAGATAAACACCAAAAGCAACAAGTGGAAATGCCACACAAAAAGTAACCACAAGTAGTGGTTTGACAACCTAGTAACCAAAGAGTAATATCGAAGTATAGATAAGTACCAATAATAATATAAAAGTAGAATATCCTTTTCCTGAAACAAAAAACATAGTAAAACCTAAAACTAGAGAAAATGTTCATCCTGGAACTAGAGTCCAAGTAAAAGACCTGAGAAACCAATAAAGTATATTTGAAATCCCTACAAGTGTGCGGGAAATAGTTACAACTACCATAGGATTTAATATTACAAAGGGATTTGATGTCACGACCTGACTGGTACAACACATGGCTCCAATCTTCTGTGAGAAACTTGAAGTCTTTATAATTTCCCTTGTCATCACCATCCTCACCAAGAATCTTGCATTGTAGAAGGCATAATGAAGTAACAAATTTGTGCATAACCCTACGACTGATCTTGAGAGACTCCCCATCTTTTGTTCCACATTATTCAGCTTGTTTTTCAAACTCCCAATCTCACTCTTCAAATTCAACCATTCTAGAGAAGGAACTGCATTATCAAATATACTCTCCTCCTCCAGCATCATGCCCCTTGTGAGGTCAATGGGCTCCCCTTTTTCTCTATTATAAATATGGGTAGAGCTATTGGTGGTTGATTTATTGGAGCTACCAATAGCGTCAACATTATTTTAATCACCTTCTGTGGTCTTCTTCTATCCATTAGCCTTCTCAATTTTCTCATTCCACTGCTTTGTGTTCTCCTCTAAATCATAATCTACAAGCATATGTTTCCCCTTCTATGCATACGTCGTGAGAAGTCTATTGGACCTTCAAAGGAAACTGTGTTCCTTCTCCACCTCATCATCCTCCTCACTATTCACCTCCTAGATGAAAAGTTTATTTTTCTTAGTGGGGGAGAGGTTTCTCCCTTTCCTTTTTGAGGTGACCATCTGGGGTCCTTTACCTTTCAATCTACATGCATTCGGACTGGCCATATCAAAATTAAGCATGTCGGGATGTCGGGACAAGAGGCTATTTTAAGGGCACATGGGTGACGAATACCCTTCATTTTATTGGGCTCTAGCATTTCAAAAATACTTGCGGGTGGGGAAGATTGTGAAACATGGGCCTTGTAGACAACAATAGGTTTAGGAGGGTAGAGTGCTAGATGAAAATGATAAAGCCTAAAAATGAGACCCTAGTGTAGAGGGATAGTTGGACAATTGGATAACGTGTATTTGTTTAAGAGGCCTTTACTTTATCTAAAATTTAGATAAATGGTCTAGAAAATATTTACTTCTACAAAGCTCATTTTATATTTTTTTAATTTTTCAATGTTTCTTTGTGTTTATCTAACCCATTCTAGTACATTTATAAAAAAATTCAAAGGGAATTAGGTTGACAAGAATGAAACCAAAAGTGAGTGAGTTTAGTTAATAAATTTAAAATTGTTATGCAATTTATTTTGGGAAATCAACTAAACCCACAAAGTAATGATCAAATGTGACTCAATCAACAAAATTATATAGATATAAATTTCAAGGGAATTCATATGAGGAATGGAAATGACTTCATTAAATCGGTGTATTAGACACAAAAATTAAATGTAATAATTTAATATCTCAATCAAGGTACGTTTCATTAATGGTTATGTAGTTTCAGAAAATAAATAATATGTAATACTAAATTCAATGCACTTCGTCGCCCCCAACCTTGAAAATAAATAATATGTAATACAAAATTCAATAACAATAGATAAATTTTAAAGTTGGGATCTTTATTGATTTTAAAACCTTGAACAACCCCAACATGATTGCTAAACTATAATATGATCCTTTTCATTAGAATTTTCTCTCTAAATATTGTAAAAATATTGAATCCAACACTATAATGTTAACATAGGGAATAAAGGATAAAGATCCCTATATGATGCAACTTTCTTTTATGGTGAAAAGAAAAGAAAAAGAATTTATTACATATTTCATTTGGCTATTCCAAAATATCCATTTATTTGTTCTATTTTAATGCACCTTTTAGAACTAAATATATACTTATAAATAGTTTATGACTCTATTTTCAGAAAAAATGATTTATGCAATAAGAATTTGTAGATTTTGTGTATTTTTATCAAACTAACATAAGATTGCCTATTTTTCTTCCCAAAATATAAGAAATATTTATATATAAGGGATGTCATTTTTTTATATAATATTAAAAAAAATGAATTAAATTAAAAATTAAAAAATAACTTTGAATGTTGATAAAAATAACAATGTTGGACCCTTTTGTCTCAACATTTGTATTGAATTTTTTTTGGCAGTGTGTATCACTCTTTTACAAATGGACTGTCGATGGGCATCGACATCCTTTTGCTTTTTGTCTGGTTGGGATCCTCGGTTCAGGATGGTTTGGGTCTTGGGTTATTACATGTCTCTGATTCAGCTTTGGTTATGGGGGGTCTTGTCTATTTTTTCTGACAATTATGTATGGCGGGTGGGTTGTTTAATGTTAAATACTCTCTTGAGTATATGATGTATGCTACTCTTCTCCTGAATTGTTTAATTAAGATAAGTTGGTTCTTTAGTTAGGATTTCATGCATTTGGGCAAAACCAGAGGTTTTCTTCACCTGGTTCTTTCCTACTGGTGCCCTTTGAACCAAGATATTGTAAAAAATTAAAGATAATAATAAAATGGTTTAGTAGAATAATCCACTTTTATTCAAAAAACAAAAAACAATATCATTTAGCGCCCAAAATTTGAATTTCAAATCCTTTTCTACCATTTACTTCTTTGAAATTCTTGAAATGTTACAATCATCTATCAAAAATTATTTTACTTTCTCATCTATCCATTCTAACCTAAAATATTAGTCTCGAATATTATTCCTAAATGCTCCACCTATTGTTGGATATCAAATAAATCATTTTCAAACATTCTAAAATATGTCATGCATTTATTTAGAATAAAATAATAAAAATGTATAGTTGACGTATACTCCTTTATTTTCTTTCTAAATCTTTCTTTAATGTATTCTACTATGTCAATCTTATATTCTCTTCATTGTAAATTTTTTGTTATGCATTACTTGATAAACTTCCTTTTGCTCTCCTAATATTGTGGTTGTATTGTTGTGCTAATTCTACGTAGGTGTCTACTTAAGGGCTTATGTGGCTTTCCTATGTAACAAGTAAGGTAGGTTGGTAGGTGGAACATCTCTTATATATATGTACCTCGCTTCTACATACTCATTCATTTCCCTCACTATATAATCTTCTCTTTGTTTCTTTATTTCTCTTTCATTTTGTTGTTTCACCTGCCTAGTGTTCCAGCTAAATCTCACATGGTATTAGAACATTTGCTAGTGCACTATATGAAAATATTATTGTAGGAAAGTTCATATGAAGATTTGGGGTGAATTTAGAAAAGTTAGTGTGCAATTATGAAAATTAACAATGGAGCGTGATGTTACCTGGGGAGAGCCTTGGAGAAATGGTGGGGCTTCTTGCCTGTAGTGCCTACATCCTTGGTTCACTCCATAATATATTTCAAACCTCACGGGTTCGTCTCTACTGTGTTAACAATGGAGCATGATGTTACTTGGGGAGAGCCTTGGATAAATGGTGGGGATTCTTGCCTGTAGTGCCTACATCCTTGGTTCACTCCATAATATATTTGTTAACAATGGAGGATGATGTTACTTGGGGAGAGCCTTGGAGAAATGGTGGGGCTTCTTGCCTATAGTGCCTACATCCTTGGTTCACTCCATAATATATTTGATTTGCAGGTTCATATATTTTTGGCCTAGCCTCTCGAAGCTTCATGAATGGATCTCTAGTCATTGGGAGCCTATCCACGTGGATACGGTGCACATTTTTCCCTTGGCTAAAGGGTATTTATAGAAAAATTTGATGATGTTTTGGACAGAAATAATTTGTTGTGCAAACATTTTTTCAGCTAGGAGGATCGATTTATGCTCATGGTTAAGCCCTGGCATATCTATTTTAACCCTAGTTCGGATTCCTTCATCAAGTTTCCTATATGGGTATGTCTTCCTAATCTTCCCTTGCATTTATGGATCGACTCTCTGTTTGAGGGGATTGGTAATGCTCTTGGGGAATTTTTATTGGTGGGTGGTGATTCTTCTGACATTCTTCACTCTACTTATGCTCGCATTCTTGTAGATATTGATCCTTCTAAGGGTCTTCTTGTGGAGATAATGATCAACTCCTCTAAAGGAAGATGGAATCACTCTCTGGATTATGAAGGGATTCCCTTAATATGCAAAAGGTGTTTTAAAACTGGGCATATGGCTGCTCAATGTGGATTGGGTAAGAAGAAAACTATTTCATCTTGGTGGAACGGTGCTTCTGCTCAACACTATTTGGTGGAAAAGAAGCATGTCTCACCGAAAATTTTCTCCCAAGTGGCTGCGTGGGTCCCTCCTCCTCCTGGTTTGGTTGTGGCTCCTGTGTGCTCTTTGGTGAATGTCTCCCGAGTAGTACCATCACCTGGTTTGGTGGGGGTTGTTGCGTCTCTGGTATCCCCTGGTATTGCGGGGATGATGGCTGCTAATGGTTCTGTGGATGCTTCTCTTGATGGTTCTACTGGTATTTTGGCTGCCCATGCTAGCAGTTTTGATCGCTCTGGTGTGGTTGATGATCCTTCGCGTTGGCAGGATGAGGCGGCTAGACTTGAAGAGGGCTAGATTATTGTCAAAGGAAAAAAATTCAAGTTGTCCTCTTCTTTTGATATGACTCTTCATTCCCATCAGAAGGGTGCTAAAGGTAAATCCTAAGCTTGGATTTGTCTTTAGCTGGGGTTTGCATGAAGGTTGTTTCATGCATTGTCTCTTCAAGGTTGTGGGTGTCTGTTGTAAAACCCTCACCATGGTCTTGACTCGTTTTGTTTACAGGACATTTTTAAAAATCTTTTGTGACTATTTTGTACAAGGTTTCGGGGCCCCTTCAAAACCTGTTGTTACCTTAATTCAAAAACAATAATTTTGTGAAATATGATTGATCTTTGCAATACTTTTTAAAATTTTGGATAATATCTGCAAAATTTTACCAAATTTGTGTTCAAATTTACAAAGACGTCAAATATTTTAAAATATTTACAAGAAATTTGTAGCTATTCAAAAAATCTTATAGAAATTTGAGGTTTATTTACAAAAAAAGTTGAAGATTTATAATTATTTCTAGTATATTTGCTTGTATTAGTTGATTTATAATTATTTCTAGTCTATTAGTTGTATATTTGGTCAAATTTGCTAGTATTTGAAAATTGGGCACTAAACCTACCAATTTGGCACTGATGATTTGCATTTTAGAGGCTCTAAGTTTGATCTATTTGGGATATGTTGGTGTCGACCTGGTTGTTTGGATTCACATAGCATAAAATTTTGAAATAGCCTCCAAACTAGCAATTGGAGAAATATACCTTTGACGCAGTTTTTGGTGTGTTTGGCCCTGTGATTGTCAGTTAAATCAGTGACCATCAAGTTTGGAAGTTGCATGTGGAGGTTGATTTGCCATTCAATTTTTTCATTGATCTCTCATTTGAGGATTCAAGCGTAATTTGTTGTGACATAGAGGTTGATTGAGACATTTTAAGATGTTCTTCCAGAATGTCATTTCAACAAGTTTGAGAAAGATTTGTGGGCAAGTTGCCTTCATTTCCATCAATTTAAAATTTGCCTTCATATTGCCCTGTCACTTGAGGTGGATTTTTGGCTATTGAATCCATTTTAGAGTTGAAATTTTTGCCTTCGACCTCTACATTTTATGCAATTTATTACCATATCATTTGGATTTTACATAGATGTCTGATTTGGATTCCAAGCACACCAACTTGACATTGGCATTCATTTCAATCCATTTCGCCCATCGACCTGCAGATTTGAAAGTACAACATTGATTTGGTCTTTTGTACTGCTCACCTACCTTT
>MU226960.1:1765386-1775688 GCA_018584345.1 Thuja plicata | reverse complement strand
ACACGTTCGGCTCGGAAACACCTTTCCGGCGATATTTCATTTTTCAAAAACGGACACCGTATGCTCAAGTTACGACCAAAAAACCAATTGCCCCTCCGAAAAACAACTCTCTGAAAAAACACAGAGACAGCAAAAAATTTGACGTCCAAATGACCGTCACAGCTGCCGAAGTTAAATTTGACGGTCGTAAGGAGTTCACCTAAAAAGGAAATTTTCGCCGGGAAAAGAATTCTGGGAGGGTTGACGTCAGGGTGACGTCACCACCGTCACCCGCAGGCTGTAGTGGCGAGTCGGCGGCAGACCGGTGGTTGGCCGCTCCCGGGCGGCAGCGCAACTGCTGGTGGCACCGCCGGTGGGGGAGCTGCTCCGCCGGAGTCAGCGGCGCGGGCCTGGCTGAGCTGGGTAGGGTGCCTGCGGGGTGGCGCGTTGGCGGCGCGCTCTGGCAACCCCAAAAATAATTTTAAAAGATTTATTTTTTAATTTTTTTCCGAAAAATGTGCCCATACGGCCTAGGAGGCTAAATTTTTTTGCCTGAAGTCACTGTGACTAAAATAGTCAAACTTTATAGGTATTTTGACTCTCCCGGGCCATCTGAACGCAATGGTGGAGTCCGTTTTTGCTCAAACGACTCCAAAAATAGCGCCTCCTTCAAAGTGAGAAAAACCCCAGAAAAGTTGTGGCTGTCGTCTTCGAATCGTGGCTTCAAAAAACCTTCAAACCAGGCAGCGACAGGGTGGCTCTAATACCATGTAGAAACTAAGAAATACAGCTTCGACTTCCAAGACCAGTCTATATGCAAAATACATGTTACAAAGAATGAAGTCAAAGACAAAAAAAGCAGAAACCCTTATGTGCTCAAAAAGTGAGAGCTCAAATATATTCAGAGAGTATGCAAAAACAAATACAAGCATTCAACCTTAAAGGTGAATGAAACCCTAAAAAAGGAAAAAGCTAACCTAAGAGAAAGCTTAAGTGAAAAATAGAGTACGACTGACTTAATAATTAATATCAACATAATATAATTAATAAGTGAGGAAAACTATATACTCTAACAACATATAATAATATTTACCAAAGCAGACAAGTTAGTCCCCTTAGATAAAGGGTTGGTTATATAAATCTTTCTTGTCATAACAAAGTCATAGGTGCATTTTATTTGTCTACAAAGAATGTCATTTTTCAGAGGGGTAAATGCTTTTGACCCAGAGCTATGAATCAATGAGGTCACAAATGAAAGACCTCATCCCCAATATAAATCATTCAACAGTTACATCCCATTGGGTTTGAACCTTGATGGCAAGAACATCAACTCTACAACTTAACCATCACACCATGCCAATATCAGCATGTCTATTATGAATTAAGCTTGTCTGTCATAACATTTTTTTAATCTATTTGTTGCATTAAATACATTGGATTTTTACAATCTATAACGTCAATATGAGATTTTTCAAACTTTAGTTGTGGTATTTTTTACCATATACAATTATAGATTGTCTTCTCCGTCATCAAAAGTAAAGAAATAAAAATAATTACAAATCACACCTAGCTAAATTGTAGACCATCCCATTTCCTTACACCGTCCCTCCCTTCCCTGTTTTTAGTTGTATGTTTTGTCATTTTACCAAATCTATTTCTATCCACTAGCTCTCTTCATCATAATAGATCATTGAAATGTTAATGATAAAAATTATCATACATTAAAATTCAAAAACACTAACATTCATTACATACCAAATTTTTGATGTTATGTGAATCCTTTTAAAATAATTTTATAGTAATTTTGAAGAAAATTATCTAGAATTTAGAATGTTATGTTCTATAAGATTAATAATTATTTTAGAACAATGTTTAAGACCACATGATATACAAACTATTTTTTTTGAAATATAAATATACAATATAAGATTACACTTAAATGTTTTTACTATTTTTTAAAGATTTCATTCTTGTCTTATCTTAATAGATATTTAATTATTGATCTATTGTATTGTTCTTTATTACAACATTAGTTTTGGTATTGCTCAATATGACAAACATCTGCTTTATAATACTACACATCACATAGAGGAAGATACTTAAAAGTCATTGTTGAATTATCATAGTATATTCTTTGACATTTTCTATATACACATCTTTCAAAAGCACTTGTTTCAATGACAAAATTCATGTCGTAAGCACCTAAATTATGCTGAATTTAAATCTTCTACAATACCAGAAAAACAAATTATATTCCTAATAGAAACCTCAATAGAAATGTAATATAATATTACTACATAAAATTAGAACCTTGATAAGAATCTTGAACACTCTGCTTCAACAGACTAAACAACAAACTAAAACATAAGTATTAACAAGGGGACACTTAGCTTTTTTTCATTACTCCTTTTATAAACCTTACGTTTTAGTGGGCTGTTTAGCCAATACTGCTTCAACCTGCTAGGAATATTACCTCTCTGTTCCTCTAAACTTCTGAGAATGTTATTCTGGTGAACTTGAAATCATCTAGTTTGTATATGTTTAAGTCAATGCTTGGTAGCTATTGGCCAACCTCGTAGAGTTAACAAAAAGGATCTTTTCTACGCTGAAGGGACCTCTTTCATTATGTGCAAGATGGCTTTCCCAACTCATGCTATCAGTTATTTTCTTCACTTTAACCAGGACATCTACATGATCACGAATAATGACTGCTCCCTCTGGGCGTAGTATACGATGCATCTCAAGAAGAATGTCTATGATATCACACCTGCAGTGTAGATAAGATAAAGATGAGTATGTATAGTTAGTAATTGACAACTATTTTAGTGTACGCTCACACTAAAATTAACTTGAAGTAGATCAGCTTGAACAAATAAGTGCAGAGAATGTTTTGCTAATAGATCTACTTTATACTCCTCACATTAAACTCTGGGAAATGCATATTACCTATCTTGGTACATGCTGAAAATGCCATCAGCATGAATAAGGTAATAGGTTCTGGGATATGTTGAGAAAGCCTCACACCTGTAAACAGAAAATACCAGAGCACTACCCAAATCAGTCATGTAATGCCATCTTGTTTATAGATACTACAGCAGATTCTTCAAAAAAGGAAAATATAATTTCAAATGGGTATGAAACTTAGTTCAGACAGAGTATCTAGAGCAAAGGGGCAGAGCATACCAGTCCATGTAAGTTCCAATCAGGCCTCTTTCATATATGGTACCAAGAGTGTTGTTTCTAGCATCTG
The DNA here is from genome assembly GCA_018584345.1 of Thuja plicata. Taxonomy (NCBI): domain Eukaryota; kingdom Viridiplantae; phylum Streptophyta; class Pinopsida; order Cupressales; family Cupressaceae; genus Thuja; species Thuja plicata. The sequence continues at coordinate 1,772,459 of MU226960.1, read as the reverse complement.
GTGGGACAACGTTCATTACCCATACTGGATAATTGGCCAGAGCAGCAGCAAAGCCTCCCAAGCCAGCATTCATGTCCATGATGTTACGATATTTTCCATCAGTAACACTTTCAATGAACCTTTTATAGTAGATCAGTCGCTTGGTCCACAATTTTGTATCTTGACTGAATGTTTGAGTTGTTACTCCAGCTATGGTACCTCTTTTAACTCTGGGTGGAACAGCTGTCAATCGTTTTGGCCATTTTTCTACAGCCAACCCTGCAGTTTCTTCAATGTTCTTAACTGTGGGTAAAGGAGTTATGCATGTCTCCATCTTCTGGTACCTTTTCATGTTTTGAAAAGAAGAAAAAGTTCAAGTATTAGCTTGCTATCTTATAAATTGGTACGAGAAATGGTTATTCTTTGGTGATATTCTTCCTAAAATTACAGTCTCAGATCCCATAAGTTCTTAGAGAGAGTAAATTGAAGGTAATTCGTACCAAGCTGTATCAGGATTTCCCCCCTGACAAAATGGGGGAACCTTGAAGATTCTCCGTTTCTTGATACAGTGAATGTGATTGGTAGGCTTTTGCCATACAGCCAGATCCCCCTTTTCAGCAATCTTCTTCCAGCATAAACGCTTAGCAAGATCCTCAATTGCTTCTTGCTCTTGCTTTAGGCTTGCTTCTGTCCTTTCCCAACCTTTGTGGTGATTTTTCCAGTTAATGGGAGGACCTGATAAGATCCAATAGCCACCAGGCCTCAAGACTCTATCTACTTCTATCAAGAAGGCGCCATCTGCAGAACAGAGTAGGTATACAGTTATACACAAGCATACGTACAGGGCTAAATTAATCTAGATACAATCTCTAAACAACAAGGATTATCATGCCATACCATAATCAGTCCATGGAATCAGACACCGGGAACAGTGAGCCATGTCAAAAGCCCTTGCAGGGTAAGGAAGTCTACGAGTACCCAATAACCCAATCATGGCTGGCACTCCCCGCTCCAAAGCAAACTGTACCTGTGCTTCATGTATATCTTTTGGAGCAAAAGACATGGTCAAAATCTTGTATCTGAATAGGTAAGCACCCCAGCTAGCAACCTATAAAAATGGTTGCAGTAGTCAGATTTTTTGAGCTTAGCTGTCTGATTGCTAAAATGTGTAGTACATATTGAACGGTGTTAGTATTTCTAATTATATGTAAACAATGCAGCTAATATGTATGACTGTAAAGCATCATATTTAACCAATGACGAAAAAAACAAGATTATCATGTGGTGTATTATTCTGTACAGTAGCTTAGGATGCCACATTGCCAATGCCTACTTTGCAAAGTATGTCACTGCAGATTAACAGAAGCACAGCATTCTATGAAACAAAAGTAATTGGAAAGCTGTCAAACATAGAACACAACTTCCAAAAAGTTATACTCGAACAAACCTAAAACAGGATGCAGTAGTAACCGCCTCACTCTCTTTCAGTACCTTAGTTTATAAAAAGTTGGTATAATGAAGACCTCGGAAATCATTTCATTCAACCATAATTTTACTTTAGCCCAAATTTACTTAGTCTCAGATTTAAAATTAATATTCACAGCTACAAATGCCAAATGGACTGCAAGAAGCCCATAAAAATCACCAGAAAAGTGGACAGACTAAAAGTTTTCATGGCAATGCAATGCTGTCATTTCCAATGAGAAAAGAAAATGGCAGAGAAAGTGTACTCACCCCACAACCAGTATCAAGGGCAGTCCTTATAGACCCATCAGATAAAGGAATTAACTTCCCAATCTCCTCAATATACCGTTTTGCACCATTTGGAAAGGATGTTCCACCCCCAGGAAAGCGAAATCGATCCCCCTCAAACTTAATCCAGTTCTGATCAGCCTTCAGAACAGTAAGTTCCTTGTGAGGTACATTGGCATACCACGCAAAATCCCTGCTCTGTGGCCACCGAAATGGAGTCCTGTATCCAGGTGGATCAGGTATCAGACATCTGAGAAGCTCATTCTTTTCTGGGCAGTGGCGCTCTCTGAAGAATGACCTGTGGTTGTCAAACTTCCTGGAACGTTCAATATCCTCACAGGGAGTATACTCGCTGCACTGCATATCACAAGGCTTCAACATAATGGGTATCTCAGGCTCTGAGGCATTATCCGACGGAGCTATTCCCAAATGATGTGCTTCGAAATCTAGATGCACAAATGTTGGTTTTGGAGGATTAATCGGCAAACGACAGGGCGTTACTTGTGAAAATGCCAGTTTTACAGCTGCTGTATTTATGACTGAAGCATTTTGCCACATTCCTAAAATGTAAAAGAATGTACAGAGCACTGAAACTCCAACTACCCAGGTCAGATCCTTCTTCTGGAAACTTTCCAGATGATATTTGCTGGGTGTAGCAGACCTTTCCCTGGCCATACTGGCATACATTTGGATTTCAATACCCACAAAAAGTACTCCAAAAAATCACGAAGCTGCAAATTGTATGCATAATTGAAGAAATGGATATAAGAAATTGGACTCCTCTGCAGAAATGTTGATCCGATGAAGCTTAAAGTGTTTGAAACTGTGGACAAAACCCCAAATAAGTTAACAACCTACTCCTCCCAATCAAATTGAAAAAGATTCATTAAACTCATTTGAAAAATGTGGCACTATAGTCAAACAAAACAAAATATCTTGTAGATTTATGACTGAAGGGAACAAACCTGAACAAATCTGAAGTTTGGGTGCACCCTGTTCTTTCGATTCAGAACCCTGTTCTTTCGATTCAGAACCCACGTGCCAAAGCGCTCAACAATGTTGTTTTCAGCAGGTTTCGCCGTATTAATCGAAGACCTGTGTTTTCTTTGACACATCATTTGTACAAGTGGGTGGCCGTTTGCCCAACCATCCATAATGTAGATCGATTCCGCAACATTCATGACATCTGGACAGTTCATAACCCAGTTTCTGTAGGGGACTCCGCAGCAATTTTGTCTTCATATCTGTAGTTTATGCACTAAATTTCGGCAGCGTATGCCCTGTTAGATTAAAAATTACGGTCAAATGGCCGTCCAGTATGCCTTGATAGACAATACTTAAATTCCCTGTAAGCTACTAAATGTCTGGTAATTTGTGCACTAAGCAACAATTTTGAGTGTTTATATCAAAGTAAACGGACTGTTTTGGAATAAATCTACGCCACTGGTAGGACAGTTATCTGGCCCACTGTAATGTTCACCTATTTCAAAGCGGATACGGCATCGCCTTAAGACGGGATGGAACTTTGACTTCGGAAAGTATGGGAAATCGTGAGATGAATTTTTTCCAGTTTTAAATTGCTCGCCTACTTTATTAGTTTTGCTTAAATATTGTGGAGAAAATGAGTTGAAACCTAATGATTTTCTAGGTCCCTACATCTAAATATTTAGGTTTGTCAATGGGCCCTTGGTCTATTGATGGTGGAAAGGTTCTAAATGAGCCCACCATGATCAAGTTTTGAGTGCATAGCTCCGATATTTAAGGGATGAGGCTAGGATCGTGCCCTGGGTGAATTTGGCGGAATGGATACCCCTCAGTCCTTGGCTCGCTCAAGTGCCCATATTAGATTGCCAAAATTGTTTCATGGATGCACCTCTATCAAAAAATATTTAGGTCTAATAAATGACACTTCAATTAATATAGATTAGATTTTAATAATTTTAAGAGATAAGAGTACAACTGAAGGAAGGAAACGATGTTAGTTTTTTAATGTAATGTAGATTGATTTGATATATCTAATATTTTTGTTAGTATTAGATGAGAGTAAAAATTGAGATACAAATGATTTTGATAAATCAAATTTTGGAGTTATGTGATTGTGCATAAAATCATAGTTTTAAAGTTATGTGATTGTGGATAAAGTCATATTTTTAGTTTCAATTATTCTTTGTAATTCAATCTTTTTTGTGATCATTTTTATTTGTATTTACAAAATTAAGGAATTTACTTCTTTTGTTTGCTATCTAAATGTACATACATGGTGTTAAGAAACACTTTTAGGAGATTTCAATTTCAAATCTAAGTTTTGATGCCTTCTTGCTCCTTACTCAAGCACTTAGTTTTCCACAATGTTGAAGACATGATGGAATGTCTTTTCATGGGAATGCTAAAGCAAGCTTTCTAATCAATAAATTATTTTGTATGCTCTTGATTTCATGTTTGTGATATGATTTTCTTGTATGTGAATTAATCTCTCTTTATCTTGTAACCTAGGACATATGTATATTTAAATATGGTAATCTAGATCTCAATCTAGTCACCTTGGTGCATAAGAGAAAACATTCATAATATTTTATTGAGTGAAAGAAAAATAGGTAGGAAACAAATTTGAAACTAGGCGTACAATAGAGCCAAGCTTTCTAACAAAAAAAAGCATGTATGTGAACATGTCCATGGTGTGGAAATGAATGATAGATTGAAGGTGTAGAGAAATGGGTGCTAAAGTGAACAAATGGATGAAAGATTTCAAAATTTGGATCTCTCTTTGTGTGTAAATAACTTGAATTGAGTCAAATTAGCATATCTCAAGATAGGTTAAAGTGAGAACAAAATGAGTAGAGAAAAGTGTGGACTATGCCTTTTCCCTCTATATTTTGGCCCAATTTCAATGTGCATGTGAATTTATATTAGTCGTGCATGCTAAATTAGAAATAAATTGATAAATTATAAATTTACAATCATTTTTCTGAAAAAAAAAGAGGATTTAATTCTCCATGCTAATAAATTTGTATATACAAATCTAAACACAGGTCATTAATAACACATATTTCAACTAAAAACATTGCATACATCATTATGTAAGCATTCAAAACAAAACATCCACAAGGGAGTAGGGATGCATTCATGGACGAGTCACAAATTTGGCTACCACAAAACCATGTGAATGAATTTGAAAGGAAAGAAGCATCACATTGCTCAATTTTTCAATGATTTACAACTAATGTAGCCTCCTCAATTATACATATATGAGCCAAAAATGAGACAACATAGTCTATAGAGTTTTTAAGGAGTTGGAAGTAATATGGCTCCATACATATGGTTCTCAAGGACTTGGAATTAATGTGTCCTCTTAACCTATGTATAGGAGATCCTATGAATGAATTGGGTACATCACTCGCCCTCAAATTGGATGAAAACATCATGATGGATATAATTTGATGAGAGAAAAATGTGAGTGGCCACATATGAAATTCATCAGCCCTAGATTAAATAAAATATTTCATTTTGAAGGCTCACAAAATGGAGGTGCAATATAAGGAAAATAAATCATACAAATGATCAAATACATGTAAGTGCAAGATAGTATCTAATTATAATTGATGAAAATATTTTAAAACCAATCTCTAATAAATTTGTAGAATATTTCTAAAAGAACTATTAAGAAACATAAAATATTATTTTATAAAAACTTAAATGAATTAGGGAGATCTTAATAATTTTCTTCAAAATGATGAAAATGATTTAGTCCAGAAAATTGCAAAGACCTTAAATCTCAAACTATAAAATATTGATGGTGAAAATAAAAACCATTATAAGAAATATAATGAATGCACACCAATCAGTGGGGATGCCATCAAGATCAAAGATCTAGTAACATTATTCAACTTATTACATCAACCATCCTAAATAGTCAAACAAAATAGTTTCACTTAAAAAAGAAAGTAGACTGTCAAAAATAAAAAATAAAAATAAAAAACACTAATCAATTCGTTGGAAGATGTAAAATACTTGAGGGTACCAAAACATGTGACCTATAAGCATTTTCTAGTAGACTCTTAAGAAAAGACAATGTCATAGTTAAGGCCTTAATCAATTTAGTTGAATATTTTTAGAAAAATGGCTCAAGGGTCTCACCTAATCAAAGAGATATAGTAAGAGTAGTTTGGGTTGTCAAAATTGTGAACCGTGTCTTTTTCTTTGATATGACTCAAACATAAGTTGACTCCAATGTCAAGAAATATCCTCAAATAATAACTAGTCAAAGCTATTTTAAATAACAAAAAAATTTACGTTAAAATAAATCACATATGCGCTTGTCAGGTGCATACTGAGTTTTCTATTCAATATGAAGTATTCCAACATATGTGTTGACTAATTTTCTTACTAATAATGATGTACAAAATTGTAAGCTAGGTGTTCCACATGTGCTAACAGGAGATTTTGTCTCATGTGACTTTGATGAAAGACTAGATGGCTAATTTATAGGAAATCATGTTTGGGCAAAACTATGCCACTTGTTCTCACAAAATTATATCCAAAAAAAAATACATGTGTAATTGGAAAAGAACTAGTTGTTTTTCTTAAATATAAGGGTACATAAAATATATTTAAAAGAGAAAGAGTCAAATAGGTGTGTAAGGAAGATAAGGTAGGGAAACAACTTCCTGTACTAATCTTGAGAGGAGGTTATGCAAAAATTTAAGATCTTTACATCAGTTACAAAAGTAAATAGAAATAAACATAAATATCATTCATACCAAAATATTGTGAATTAAAGGGAAAATCCTTTTGGTAGAAAAACTCCAAACTCGAAATCATCTCAACATATTACTTCAAAATCAACAAGATTACAACATACTTGTAGAGCAAGATTTTACAAGAGTATTTCCAACTAGATAGCAAGATATAACTCAACATCTACAAGAATCTCATATACAACCCCCAATTTCAAGAACCTAATATATAAAAGATATGATACATGAAATCATCAAATGGTATCTACAAAACCATAAGTTAAAACCACCCGTAAAAGTGGTGTCCAACTTAAATCTCTAACCAAATATTCTTATGATGCACTAAAACACATGCCAACTTGTGTAACTCCCCCTTACATCTCTTTTAAGTGTCCAACATGCTTTCACAATTTTTTCCAATTTGGGAGACCTAACTTCTATAGTCCATAACTCTTGATCCAAAAGGTCAATTGAAAAATAGTTTAAACTATTGGAAAGGCTGACAAGTAATCTATTAAAATATAACTCTCTTTATTGATTATGATTCCATTTGAGCCCCAAAAAACCTCTAAAGTATTTCAAAATAACTTTAAAACTTATATATATATA
>MU226960.1:1745804-1765336 GCA_018584345.1 Thuja plicata | reverse complement strand
TATATATATATATATATATATATATTCCTGAGACATGACCTTAGGTTGGAACTTTAATACAAGAACATTGAGCTAAAATCCCAAATGAACTTCCTTTAAATGGGAATAAGAGTTGATTATATAGTAGCTTTCTATCTTTATGCGTTATCTAAATTAGTTGTAAGGAGGTGCAATGCTTGATTCCAAATATAATGTTTTGTCAACCAAATGTGTGAAGGTAATTTTTGGAATGAATGTGCTAATCAAAGATCAATATATCTCAAAGAGTTTCATACCATAACATCTCCTATGTTTGATATATCTTCTTATGTGTTTCTTTACTAGTTCATGCTTTGGAAAGTTGTCACAAACTGTGAATAGTGATTAAAAAAATTTAAACAATAAATGTACAATGCTATAGGAGTGGTGTAGAAAATATTCCAAATCATAAGATGAAATGTGCAAGAGAGCTAATATATGGTAGGTTTTATGGTAATGATAATGATTGAAATGTTGATGAAAAGATATGGACAAACCTATATATGCCTAATTTAAAATAAAATATAAAGAGAATAAATTAATATTTGTTTTTAATAAATCAAACCATACCTTTGATTGAGCTAAGGAGGGCTCCAAACAAAGTTAAAACTCAATACTTTTATCAATATATGCCCTCTTTGTTGAGGTTTATTGCTCAAGATGGGATTTATGTAGTTGCTCAAGGAGTCATGTAAGATTTACGTAGCATGTACTTATGGATTCATCTCTCATTATTTGATGAGAGACTAGTTTATATTTATAAATTCTTTATTGAGGATGTGAATGTTTTAGGTTTGAGGATATAGTATTGTCATGGAGGGTTTAGATGGATCGGGTTCTAGAGAAACCTAAAAGATGAGATATCAATATTGTTATGAATAGTTGGTTACAACTGATTAAGATGAATATAGGTTATTAGGGTTGAATTTATATTATTATTATGAGAATAGCTAAGATTTAAATATGGAATGAATGATAGAGATGTCAAATCAACTTTTATTTACTAACTAGTCATGTGATTAGTTGATTTATTTGGTTATTATTCGATAGGCTATTATAGTTGGGAAACCATCGGAAGAACATCATGTTGGATGCCTGGAAAATAAATTAGTTAAAAATATTCGATACCGGGATTAGTTCCTAAATTTGTAGAGTTAACTCCTATTAATTGGAAGTTTCTTAAATTGAATTTGAGAAAAAATGATTAACATTAATATAATTTATCAAATAAATAGTTCATAAATACATTTCCTTATTTTGGAAAAGTTATCTGATAACTCTAGCAAATGTTTCTAAACCCATTTTAGAAATATTTCCTTAATGTGATTGTTGCGTGTCTTTTTGAAAACTATGGTTTTTTGTAATTAAAAAGAGGTTTGAGTTTTGGAAGGAGAAGGAAGGAAGCACGGGGGCTTCACTTAATGAACCTGGGTTATAGCATGTGAGGTCGTGGCATACTAAAGAATCCCCCTATTTTGAAAAAATATTGCCTTATACTCCTTTCTTGTCACCCCCTCCCAGTACATAGCCCGAATTAAACCCCCCTATTTTGGCCAGATATTATATGTATCAATTTTTTCTTTAGCATTTTTCATACCTCTTTATATTTCTATCTATATTCAAATAATTTTTATCCATATATAAATTCAAATAGAGGGTTGCAATATAGAGAAATATTGTTATTTCACAAGTGAGTTTTATTGAGATTTTAGAAAAATAAAAATATCATCTTAATGGCATATACTATAAAAAGGACCTTGGCTTGTGTATTCTTTTCTATTTTGCAAGGGCCAAAAATGAAGGCTACCAAATAGAAAACCTGTCGTTGCTTCGCAAGGGCAAGAAACAAAGGTTGTGAAATAGCGAACTTGTCGTTGTTTCGCAGGAGCAAAAAATAAATGTTGTGAAATAGCAAAAAAATGTCATCATTTTGTAAAGACAAAAAGTGAAGGTTGCGAAATAGTGAACCCAGTTCTATTTCACAAGGGACATTAACTACCACTTGCGAATTGGCAAAAAGGTTGCCAGTTTGCAGAGATGAATAAAGTATATTTGCGACATAGCGTCAACATTATTAAAGTGAAAAGAAAATCACCTCACTGAGAAAACAGTGCATGCATGTAGAGGCACAAGGAGAGTTAAATGCTTATGAGCAAAAATTAAAAGAGTCAACACATGATTTTAATCATAACAAAATTGCCAATTGAGCTTTAAGGAAGTGCGGAAGTGAAATCAGAGTTGGTGCAGAAGGAGTTGCAAGTAGTTGCAGGGAGCTGGGCATTACATAACATAATTAAACAAGTAAGTTCATCCTCTTCTCTAATTTTATTTCAAAATGCCTAGGAAGAAGAAGGAGGATGTAGGGAAAGATGAACCACCCAAGGCTCCTTTGCAGAAAGCCCTTCTAGATGCATTACCAAGGTCTTCAAATAGTGGAACTAAGGTCATATTTCAAGATGTCTTAGGGAATGTAAAGAAGATAACATCCCTCACACTGGTAGGTCCATTTTTTGATATTTTTATGATAATAGAGATGAGAAGGTGCCTTGGTTCAACCCTTGGAGACTAGACTTAGCAAAATTTATAGTGACAAATGTGTTTGTACACATAGAACTTACTGACATATTGGCCCGTAATTATAAATGAGAAACTAGATGTTGGAAATATGTTAAGGCTAAGTGACTGAGAGGGGGGGGTGAATCAAGAACCAATAAAACTTAATCCTTTTGATCCTTTATTAGATTATCTAATCTGATTGCATGAATAAAATGAAAAGCAATAAAACATCCACAACACTTGACACAATATTTGGTTACCCATAAACCTTCCAAATAGAAAGTGAAACTGGGGTGGGGATGGTACCCACAAGATTTATTACTACAGTATAAATTTAGCCTGATAAAGCTTACAATTGACCACTTCTAATGGCCTTCCCTGTTAGGAGCAATAAGGATTGTTAGGTCCACCTTGTGAAAGGATTTAATACAATACAATTAAGTAATGCAACTATGTTAGAAGATTTATGAAGGACTGTTAAGTCCACCTTGTTAAAGGATTTTTTTGATGCACCTGTTAGGATGAACCAATAGATGATCTTCAATGCAACTCTGATTTGTTGAATAAGATCTAATGATATAAAAATAATCACCTGAATGTGATGAATGAGTCTCTGTTGTTCCTTATACTGTTGTAGCCTCTTAAACAATCTGCCACTTCATATTTACATATATACTTCTTCACATATATTCTCACACACATTTGCAGGATAAATAAAATACTTTATATTTATACCTTATCCAAATCAAATACTTGCTATAAATTGGCTTCCATATGATAAATTGATATCAAACAATATAAGCTAAGTCGGCCCAAAATTGTTAATTGGGTCCAATAATCCACTCGGGCAATATACTGGCACTTGGGCATTATGCTTTCACTCGGGCAACATACTAACTTCTAGCACTCGAGCTACACTATGTACTAAGGTCATATTGACCACTCGAGTAATACTGATTACCACTGTCTGCTCGGTTGACACTGCCACTGCTCAGGTTAAAATGTAACTGCTTAGGTTGTACTACTAGCTCGGTCAACACTGTGATGACTAAGTGTTTTGGCACTAATTGACAATATGTCTTTCCATAAGGTCATTAATCTCCCCCTTTGGCATTAGTGGCAAAAAACACTTATCATGTCTAAAAACTGTTCAAGATTTCTAAGTCAAAACTCCCCTTACCATGTGCTTGGGTAATTGCTCAAGTTTTTACAACTGCTCTGCTGCTCAGTTACAACTGAATCTATTTTTAATTTTCCAAAGTTGTTTTTGTAAATTTACATATATATCTCTTCTCTACTTCTCTACTGTACATGTATTTCCTTATATTTATTATACATTTCCCCCTTGTTTTTGACACAATTGCCAAAAATGTATATATATGGTAATACCAAAGGATAGGAAATCACTATGTACCTTCAAAATCTGAGACAAAGTGTTGTCCCAATTATCTTGCAACACCTTCAGGATGTGCAATTAAATATGTATCTCTGTTGATAGCTCCATCATAAGATCTGCAACTGAAAATTTGTTGTCATGTATTAGTGTCTTGGCATGAGCTATACGTTTTTGTATTGCATCCATGTGTGGAAGAAGTTGTCTTCGCATAGCTGTGAGAGATTCTCTTGTCCTCGCTTCTTTCCTTAGCAATTCTTCTTGCATGTTTGTTAGATACTTAATTTTCACAAAGTGTGTTGAACTTGAACTCGGGTTAAGTGCCAACTGATTTGCACTTTCCTTCAGATCTGTATCTATCTTTGTCAGCTTTGTCTTTATTTCCATGGTGAAGTTGGAAGTATCACTCAACTTTACAAATAATGAAACAAATTTATTGATTGTAGTTTCTGGAGAACTAATAAGAGCTTTTAGCTTTACTTGATCAATTGCAATCTTGCTTGCAACATTCTCTAAAAATTTGTTCTCAAACTTTATTTCTGCCTTCTGCAGTAGTTTTTCCTAACCATTTAAATATTTATTGAACTTGTGGACTATGTCTACAAGTTGGTCCATAATAGAATCATTCTCATTTACTTCTACTTCTAGTGCATTTAGGAATATACCTTTTATGTCCTCTAGCACTTTGTTCCTCTTCTTTTCTACTCAGAGCTTCTGTTGTGTGGCTCTTTTCTTCCATAGCTCCCCTAGTGTATCCATCTGCTCTACTTTTAGATTGGATAGATCCCAATTTGGAATCATAATGTCTTCGTCAAGATCAATATCATCAGTGTTTGTTTATTTTTCTTTTGCACTGACCTTGGGACTAGGTGAAGGAACAATTTCCTTACCTTTTCCACTATCATCCTTATCCTTTCCTTCCTCAATATTCTCCTCAGTATTCAGTTGGAATAGGTCATTTATATTTTCTGCACCATTTGTAGCATCAATGCTCACTGAAGAAACATTCACAATCACCTTCTGTGACTCGGTTAGGCTTATCCCAATAGTAGGTGGAGCCTGATGCTCGGGTCCTACTAGTATAGATGTAGATTATGTAGCCTTATCCTTGCTCAAAGATAGAGTGTTCTATATAGGTGATTGGGGCAGGGATGCCATCACTTCTATAGCTATCTGTTATGCATTGGATTCTTCAATGGTTTCTACCTCAGGTAAATCTACATCATCAGTCTTTACCTTGGAGTTTGTACTTGGTGCCTCTACCTTGTCTTCTTCCTTGATTTCAAAGATTGTCTTCCATATCTTTGTTGCAGCCTGCACCACATCCTCTATCTTCTTGTTCAATATCTAAAAGTTCTTGAGCCTTGGAGTGTGATTGTTTTCATATTGGGTCATGGCCTCTTTAACCTCTTTTTTTTCATAGTAGGCATGACTGGCCTCAAGGTCTTTTCTCTAATGTATTTCTTTGATCGGACAACATTGATCCAAGGAACATATATTGCCTTGAATAGGTCTTCAGACATGTGATTCTTCAATTTAGATGGATCATACTTCCATCTAGTCATTTGTCTACAACTACTTCCTCGATATGCTTATGTTCATCCTTAGTTCTGGAAACATATTTCAGTGCTTTTAGAGAACCCATACCACTACCTTCTCTTAGTTCTTCAATTTTCTTCTCAAAGGTAGGTGGAGGCTTCTTGAACACTATTGTATCTTCTTCTTCATCTTCCTTAGGCAGTATTAGTTTCCTTGTAGATCTCCTTGTAGTGATAACATGTGTAGAAGTCTTTTCTTTGTGCTTAGGGGATATCTTCTTCTTCTTCGGAGGTTCAATTTCTATTACTACCTCTTCCTTTTCAGGTTCATCATCTTCTATATTAACCTCATCTTCTTTTCTTGTAGAGATAGAAGGAGGAGAGTTTGAATTCTTCCCATACTTCTTTCCAAACTGCTCTAACCTCTTCTTTCCTCTTTTCAAGATCTTAGGAATTTCAATCTCTAATGAAATTCTACTCTTGGCTTCTTCATAGGTGCCAAATTATGGTGCTTTGGGGTCAATAGGCTCATTCACAAGAGCCTCAATGATATCTTTAGTTTCATCTATGTTAACCTCATATGCAAGAGGTTTCACCCATGCAACCCTGGGTTTGACTGCCTAAATATATACTTTATCATAGTTAACTAGGAAGAAAACATCATCTTTGTAGTATTCTACCAATCGTTTAGGAATTCCATACCTAATCTGCATCTTCTATCTAAATTCCTCAAAATATGCATCTATGATGCTCTCAAAATTGTCTCCTAATTCTGCTATGAAATCATTTATCTAATATACTATGGGTCTTTCCTTCTTCCAAACTAGTGTGCCTTTGGAAGGGAAATACTTCTGAATATAAAATAATATGCAGACCAGAAGTGAACCAAACTTACATGGATTTGTCATTGATGCCCAGATGCTTTCCATGTTCTTTCTCAATTGGATCAGTTGCAACTCGGCAAGGTCAAAAGAGAGGTTGTTCTTGACCACCTTGTATGCCAAGTCCACAGCCTCACATGGTACGTTGTTAAGTTGGCTAGAACTGTAGATTTTGTGAGAAATTACATGAATCCCAAGCTTCAATTCCATGTATGTTACTCTATTTAGTCTCATATCTTTTTCGTCCCACTTGGCAAGAGTCTTTTTAGCTAGGTCATCCCAGGGAAGGGTTTTGGTAGCTTTAGACTTGTCCAGCATAGGATACCCTGTAACATGGTGTATCATCATCTTGGTATTCTTTACTGTTTTCTCCAGCCATAGCTGCATGTCGTGAACATGACTCAGAATGAACCTAATCCACTTAACCTAAAAAATTTGTGGCATATGCATGATATGAGTCAAACCCTTGACTTCTAGGTGTTTATGTTCTGGCTTCACGGAGTTTCTCATATGCTTTATTCATTTCTAATGTCCCTAGCTATTGAATTGTGTAATGATAGAAGGCTCAGATGTCATTGATTAACAATACCCTTGGAGGAATTGGGGAATGAGCTCCCATCGGGTCTACCTCCTCTACAATCGTTGGATGAAGCTTTAACTTTGGAGGTTCACGGATAACATTCCTCACCAACATCTCAAATCCTTTCTTAACCTTGCTACTGGATGTAGACGCCATAATGCTCAGAGGTATGATAAAACTTTGCAACTAAAAATTTAGAATACAAATTCACTCTGAATCACTTAAGGCACTGAATCACTCTGCAAACTGAAAGATTTGTAAATAATAACACTTGAAATTCATCTTTTATAAGATATTTTACGGTTGGGTTTTCATTAAATGCTCTATACATGGTAGCTGGTATAGCTCGGAATGAATCTCGGTGAAGACTAACTTTTGCATCTGCAAAACCTTACAACCTGACTTAACTCGGTTAAGCCTGTATAACTCGGGTGATACTGAGATCCTAGCTCGGTTGAAACAAAATGTGTCCTAGTGCATCAATATGCTGATTTAGACTTGATAGCATGTCTGGAACTGATGTAGGATGGCTTGTATGCACAGTTCCAGTGGTTTCCTTGCATATTTATTCAGAGATGGTAGATCCACCCAATTCACTACTTTTGGTGTCATTCGATCCTTCATTGTTTTGATCTGAACTCTCAGGATATTTCCTTACCCACTGCTGACTTATCTGAGTTATGATTTCTAAGAATTTTTCTTTGCCTTTTTCAAAACCAGTATCCACTTTTTCTATGTTCATGCAATTTTTTCTTAGATGACCGAGTTGTTTACATACATAACGTCTCTTAGTAGGATTCCTTTTTCTGAGGTGTGTCTTTACACAATTTGAACCAATATGCCCATATTCACCACAGTGACAACATCTACTCCATGTGTTGTAATCCCAACCAAAAATTACTTTAGCTAGTTGTTTAGTAGGGTTCCATTTCTTAGTTCTGCACTTAGAGGATTTGTGACCTTGTTTGTTACAATTGAAACATTTTCCTTCAAACTTAGGTTTCTCAGTGCATTCACTTTCCCTATGTCCATGTTTGTTGCATCTATAGCATTTTCCATTAAACTTTGATTTTCCATTACTCCAACACTTTTTTGTTGTGTGCCCTAACTTGCCACAATGATTATAAGTAGGTTTGTTATTCTTTTGAGTTCCTTGCTGAGAGGATTCACCTTGTTCAGTATAACCTAATACAGTTTGTCCATGATGTATGAGTTGATTTTTCTTTGTAAACTGATCCATGCTTACCTGTGAATTCATCATACTCTTATTGGTTTTCTTTTCAGTATTGAGATCATTCTGCAGTCTTTTATTTTTTGTCCTTAGATTGATAACTTCTTGATTTGCATTGTTGAGTTGATTTATCATATCTTCTTGCTAAAGTGACAAATGATGGATTTAATTTTCTTTTTCTTCTAATCTTTTACTTAGCAATCTTTTGTCTTCTTGTGCCATTTCTCTGTCATTTTCTGCTTAACTCTTTTATTTCGTGACTTCACATATTCTGACTAAATGAATTTCTTGTTCTCTTTTCAATTTTCTGACTTCTTCATGTAGATTGAGATTCTTTGCAACTAGGTCTTGAATTGGTGCATCTTCTTCTTCAGAACTTCTTTCTTTGCATAAGTCTTCAATTCCTTCTTCTATGTAACTTTTGTCATTCATCTGCACTGCTAAATATTTTCTTCTTTTTAGGGAAAGAGAGAGCTGCTCTTTGAGTTTTCTGATCTGATCCATGGCCACTTGTAGATCTATCTTTTCATTTTCAATGACTTTCTCCAGTTTGTACATTTCCATTGCCTCTGATCTTTGCTCAAGTTGTTAAAATTATGTTAAGAGAACCTTTAGCTCTGATACCAATTGTTGGAAATATGTTAAGGCTAAGTTACTGAGAGGGTGGGTGAATCAGGAACCAATAAAACTTAATCCTTTTGATTCGTCATTATATTATCTAATCTGATTGCATGAATGAAATGAAAAAAAATAAAACATCCACAACACTTGACACAATATTTGGTTACCCATAAACCTTCCAAATAGAAAGTAAAACTACGGTGGCGATGGTACCCACAAGATTTATTACTGCAATATAAATTTAGCCTGTTAAAGCTTACAATTGACCACTTCTGATGGCCTGCCCTGTTAGGAGAAATAAGGATCGTTAGGTCCACCTTGTGAAAGGATTTAAAACAATAAAATTAAGTAATGCAAATTTGTTAGGAGATTTATGAAGGACTGTTAAGCCCACGTTGTGAAAGGATTTAAAACAATAAAATTAAGTAATGCAACTTTGTTAGGAGATTTATGAAGGACTGTTAAGCCCACCTTGTTAGAGGATTTTGCTGATGCACCTATTAGGATGAACCAATAGATGATCTTCAATGCAACTCTGATTTTCTGAATAAGATCCAACAATATAAAACTAATCACCTGAATGTGATGAATGAGTCTCTGTTGTTCCTTATACTATTGTAGCCTCTTAAACAATTTTCCACTTCATATTTGCATATATACTTCTTCACATATATTCTCACACACATTTGGATAAAAAAAATACTTTATATTTATACCTTATCTAAATCAAATACTTTCTATAAGTTGGCTTCTATATGATAAATTAATATCAAACAACATAAGCTAAGTCAGCCCAAAATTGTTACTCGGGTCCAGTGATCCACTTGGGCAATATACTGGCACTCAGGCTACACTGTGTAGTCGGGTCATATTGACCAACTGGGTAATACTGATTACCACTATCTTCTCGATCAACACTACCACTGCTCGGGTTGCACTACTGGCTTGGTCAACACTGTGATGACTAAGTGTTTTGGCACTAATTGACAATATGTCTTGCCATAAGGTCATCACTAGAACAGTCAAAGGGATATATGGGAACCCAATTTTGGTCATCTCAAAATCATGTATTGAAGAATGTTTTGGCTTGAATAAGAAATCACTTACCAAGATTGACAGGGAACAATATCCAATGGATTGTGAGAGGATGGTGAGAAGTTTTAGACTATGAGAGGTAGCTTATTTCAAAAAAATAGGCAAGGATAAAATACCAATGGTGGTAAATGGTAAGGCTTTATTTCCTACACTAGAATTTATGGGTTTCTTTTAGAAGATGTATCGCGTTTGGTATCATTTTTATGGTGATGATCATAGAGCATAACTCAAGTGGACTTAATGTAAATGTACATGAGTATCCAATACCCCAACATTAACTTGGAATTTGATATTTCCAGTGAGATTGAGAAAAAATTTCACAACTAGTTGGTCTATTGGAATACTAGTAGAAATTTTAAAAATTATTCTCTATTGTGCCATTTAATATTGTTACAAAATAACAAAGTGTTTAGACATACTATGAAGTTAACCACCATGGATAGTCAAGGAAGTAGACTCCCAATTTAGTTATGGTGTCAGGTATGAGACAAGAACAACAAATATTGTGATTAGAAGAATTTTCATTATTCCTTTGTTGTGTGGATATTCAGGGCACTTGGGGTTCATATTGAAAGGCTTCCTCTTAAGGTAAGGGAATTATTAAGACCGTTGGAATATAACCCAAAGAAGGGTCACACCCACAATTTTGTTGATTAGATTTTCAAGAATGATCACACTCTTATTAGGGTTTATGGATGCAAGCAAGTCCTCCACAAATTACCAGTCTTTATTTCTGAGAGAATTGATTTTTTGAGAATTCATCTAAAAATTAATGTGGTTTGAAAAGGAGGTAAATGGACCAAGAAAGAAGGGGACTTTGATGCCCCATATAGTCAGATATGAAGGATTGTTTATTGGTTCTGGTTCTCTTGAACAAGTTCAAAGTTATGAAAAAATAGCATACCATTTGAAGGATGGAAATGAAAGGGTCTATGACCCTGAGGGATATATTAATTCTTTCATAAAAGAGATTAAACATCAAACTGACATGATTGAAGATATTTCCCTAAATTGCGTGAACGCTCAATATGTTATGCAAAAGTGGAAAAGGTGGAATTATTGAAGAAATTGGAAGAGGACATATGGAAGAAGGGGAAACCATTGTTTCATCATTGATCAAACCCATGAAATAATAAGGATGGAGTTGTTCTTGAGCAATTTTGAGAAGCTATATTGAAAATCTACAAGCAATGTATCACAAGAGGTTAAGCCCGATCCTCGTAAAAGGCATAGAAAATTGATTATTCATGACTCAAATTCAAAGAATGAATCAAGCTCTCCTCCTCCTAAGTAATAGAAAAAATATGAAGTGGTGCCCATTGTACCTTATGATGATTTGATGGGGAGGGAGACACTGAAGAGGTCGCTAGTGCACTCAAAGCACTTGGTAATGACAAAGAAGTGGATAGACATGGTTTTCTATTAGTATTTCAGGAAGAAGTTCATGGTTATAAGGCCTAGCTTCCAAAAGAATAAGAAACTATTGATTTTATGGATGAAAGGGAAGTCATATCTGGAAGGTTTATTGAAGATGAGAAATTTATCAAAACTCATGAATTCATATATTTTTGGATTCAAATGAAAATAAAGGACTTCAAAGAGAAAAAGAAACTAAATTTGATGGGGGTTGAAGAATATAAACATGAGGAGATCATTGAGAAAACACTCAAAGAGTTAAAAATTGATGAGATAAATTGTACCCTGGAAGAGGCTAGAGAGATGGTGCATAAAAGTGATATGTTGATTGTTCCAGGGTTGACTCTTAAACATTTATTCCTACTAGACCAGGTTAGAAAACAAGAAGATCCTACATTTTTTTTCTGAGTTTGATACTGATAAAAAGATAATTCGGTCAGGGTATAATCCCAAGATTGGAATTATTGGATACATGGGCGAGCTTCAAGGGCCCTAATAAGCCCAAATTACTTGACATTATGAGAGGAAATGATGGGATGATAGTAGTAAAAATAATGGAAAACACTTCTCCCTTGGTATCAGCTACAAAATTGATGCATCTTGGGAAATGTTTAATAAAGGCCAATTCAAACACATGCAGGAGAAAATAGAGCAAGCTCAGACAAGCGAGATGGAGATGAACACAGTTATGAATGAGTTGTACCTTGAAAATGATGGCTTATGAAAGGAGTTAAAAGAATTAAATAGTAATAACCAGGGCAAAGCTATGGTACTACATAAGGATGTCCCTTCTACACTGATTGATGTAAAGGATGATGGAGTATCAAAAGAATGAATAAATAAGTATGAAGAGGAAAATAACTAATTGATAAGTACAAATGAGATGCTTTATAGGAAATTCCTAGATAGGTATTGAATGCTTTGGAGTAGGTACTGACATACATGGTTGATTTAGTAATCAGAAAATGTGATGAGGTATACGATGATTTCCATAATCTATTGGACATGTTGACAACATTTGGTAAACACAAGTCACAACTACAAGAGATTTTAAGGAGGTGAAAGCCCTCCCATTATGATTTGATCAGACTTTGTGAGGTTACTAAGAGGGATCCAGATGCACCTAGTGAGATCAAGGAAATGGAAGAAATGATTAACGTCATTATGAAGGAAATCAATTACATAGAATGGGAAGAGGAGAGAATAAAAGAGAAAATATACTCCTTCCATACCATCAAACATTGGTCGATTCTTGAATTCGTGGAAAGAGGGTCATGTTAAGAATATGGAAGAATGGAAGACAAAATACAAGGACATGGTTCCAAAGATCATTTATCATTTGAAGGAAGATAAATATTTCAGTGTTAACAGTTTCAACATATTCCTAGATAGAGTTGTGGTGTTAGAGAATAGATTCTCAAAGTTTTTGGTCAAGGTTTGAGAAATCACTAGCAAAAAATGGAAAAACCATTTACTTAGCATGCCATATATTCTCCACTACCAATGGCCTACTCATGTTTAGATCTCAAAAGGGGTAGAGGAATGCTTGAGGCCTATCAGGATAGCCTCCCCAAAGGAGAATCAAGTACTTGAAGAAGAAGACAAAATTGGCGAAGGATCACGTGATGAATTAGACCTTGGGATCATTACTCCCTCATTTCAAGTGTGATGTTTATTTGTTTTCTAAAGACATTTAATTATCTCTTTGATATGTTAACTTAATATGTTCTAGTATAATCTTAAGTTATTATGATGTCAATTATAGTTATGAAAAGGTGCAATTGTAAACGGTTTAAAGCTTGTTGCTTCTCCTCATTTTGTATAAAGAAGAAACCAAGACCGTACTTTAAGGGGGGTAGAATCATTATCATCAATTGTAAGACTATATATTTTTGAAGTAATACAAAGCCAGTTCTCTTATTCCAGAGGTGTTGTGGATTTTTCATTTCAAATTATTCCTTTGTTATTATTATCCATAGTAGATAATTTCTTCTCTAAATCAACATATGAATAAATTGTGTGAGATTTTCATAGTTAAATTCAATTAGGCTAATTTTAGTAAATTGGCATTAAAAGATACAGATCAAATAATTTTGTCAACACCTCTCATATCGGCATGAAAATCTACTTAGACATCCACATCACATACTTCAACCACTATTGTTTATACAAAGAATTTAACTCCATCCTTGAAAGAGAGCTATTGAACAAACAATACAAATTGCAATCAAAACTTGCAAAGATGAATTAAAAACAAGATAAGGTCTAACTTTTATTGGAAAGGGAACTCATCGATGACATAATGAATATATAACAAATTAGTAACTGTCATATCAATTTGAATATCAAGAATCATTTGAAACCAACAATCAACTTGTAATGGGCATTGCCCTAATTTTGAGTTCATAGAGGGTATTGCCCTGATTTTATATACATGTAAATATAAAGTTTCATTCAAGTTTATAGAGGGCATTGCCCTGATTTTAAATGCATGCAAATATAAATTTTATAGAGTGCACCATTATCATTTGTGCAGTAGCATCAATAGTATTGAGGGTAAGCTATCCATCTTCCATATTGCCAAGTTGTTTGATAGATGACCTTCTAGCACCTTTAGATTTGGTTTTGACTCCATTGACATAATCAATGACATACCCATGTACCTACACATTTGGATTTCCACGTGAGACCCAAATCTATATTAAAATTTTGTTTAGAACATATTTTATCTTTTCTCCAACTTCATTTCACTACAAAATATGAATGGTCGGTGAAAGAAACTTACACTAAGAAGTAGGTAGAAAAAAATTGGTTGAGTTATCCCCAAAATTCACCATGTAGACTATTCATTGTCCCTGATGCTAAAAAATATAAAACAAATATTAGATTTTATAAAAAATTATTTTTAAACAATGTAACATATGGGAATACATAAGGAAGATGGAAGTAAATTATTTTTAAAATACACCTTGTTCAAATTTTTAACAAAATCTGAAAAAAAAAATTATCTCTTTCTTCTAATTTGTATGTATTGTTACTATCATTGTAAGATAAGTTGGTTTTTGATATGATAGATTTAATTTATACAAAAGCATGATTTGTCAAATCATACTTGTACAAGTGTTGCCCCTTTATTCTATTGTACCAACATAATTGAAGCTCAATGCCTTCTAGCCTATCCAAAAGGTCAATGTAATTATGGTAATCAAACACCCTATTACTATCCTTCCTTTGTATTCTTTGAACCCTTTCGATGTACCAGGTTCCAAAAGAAACACCTTGTCTTGTACTTCGACGAAGACCTTTTCTTGTAGTATGTTCAGTGGGAGGTATTGAATTTCTCTCAAAAAACACCCATCAATATGATCCAATACCAAAGCTAATTGAAACACCCTTTTGTGGGGACCTCTCATCTTGCCTAAAGTGGACCTCACTCCTCACTTTAGTCAACCTATCTTTGGACAATGTCGGATTTAAATTCAACTGACTAACCAAACAAGATTTTAACATATCCTTATCATCAAGGTCTACCACTAGTTTTATAGTTTTATTTATATTTTTATCAAAGAAATCTAAAATTTCATCCAACTCATGCCTCCTCTCCCTTTCCATTATTTGGAATTGACCATGATTTTGTACCACTGAATACATAGATTGGAATATATATTTTGAATGATTTAGTGGAGGTTCATCAACTACTTCTTCCGCATCTTATAATTTTGAATAATTTTGGTCCTTTGTCCATGGTTTAACCCACTAAGGGGATTGTGTGGGATTCTCTAGTCAAATGCAAAGAGTTGATAAAATGTCTTGTGCATCCTTCAATCCCATCTTAAGGGATTCTATAATTTTATCATCTGTAGATATTGAATCATATTTTGATAATATGTTAATGTTTTGTATCTTTTCTTGGTGCAGTTTATTCCATATACTTTCTTGCTTCTTATGAGATTTATTAAAATGAATCCTTTGGGGATTTGATTATTCTTCTGCAACTCAATTAAGGGTTCCAACAGTGTGAAGCAATTGGATGAAATCATAGGCCCTTTCTGATCCAACCATCCCACCAAATTTTTGAAAGAAGTTCTCACATACAACTGACCTAGTCAGGTGAAAAACACATGGAAAGTGAGAGTATTGATCTCAAAATAATCTAAAAAAAAAACCACAACGTGGAAATAAATTTTGACATCTTGATATGTCTCTCTACTGATGAAATTTATGTTTACAATATTATTAGATTCTTTTCATAGCCAACATAGCCATAATGTAAAGAAATGATGAACTCATGAATTATTTCACACTCTTTCCCAAAGAGTCAAACTGTGAGACATAAAGATGTCAATGTAGCTAGCAACAATCATTAGATATGTCTTTGTGCCTAGTGTCCTATCTACCCTTCCACTAGATGTACTTATCATCTCTTTCAAACACCTATGCACATGCCTTGAAGCACTGTGTTTTGTTGAACCCCAATTTTTTTGATCTATCCTCTCTATATCATCACTTTTAATCTTGTGATCATCCACTTTAAAAGTATCATTAACCATCCTAACATGATTAAAACTTATCAACTCTTCTCCTAAAATCAAATCTCATTGACCGCTAAATAAAGGATTCACTATCTTTTTGTTGTTGTAGATGTAGTCCTAGTCATGCAATCTTGTTACATGCCACCATTTGTATGACCGACTTAGTCTCCACTCTTCCCAAGTAATTTTATATAGAATACCTTCTACTGCATAATATTCCATCAACATAATTTGTCTTCTTCTACTATCCCCATCTTAGGAATGACCGCAATAGGTCCTAAATTATTTTCCACGCGTCTCTTCCACAAAAATTCTATTTTTTCCCATTGTCGATGAACAAAATTTACATAGAACCTATTGCATGTTGGATGAGAAACCAAAACCAAACAATGAATATTTTCATGTAAAGGGTTTGCAATAATAACATGTGCAATAACATTATTCTTGAAAGAAAATGTTATTATATCATAACCTGCAAATCCCTCACCAATTGTCACCAAGAAATGTGATTGACATTGATGTTCTTCTTTATTACCACAAAAACTAACCAATGTATTGTTTTTTGTTACCTAGCTAACATACCTTTTCATAACAATTTTGTCTTTACCGAGGTACATAGGAATTGGGCCATCTATACCATGTTTGGTTTCGTAAGAAGCATACAGTTTTCCTACTGCCTCAAAAATGTAGTTGTGCTCCCCCGTGATGTATGCCAATGACTTTCTAACTTTCCTCAAAGTTGTATAAATTGAAGGACCGTCTAGATTCAAGATAATAAAGATATGTAATCTAGGACCTCCTCATACTTGATCATCTCATAAAGGGATTTAGTGGATGTACTATACCTTCTCCCTCCCTTTGGATACATCATGTTGTGAAAGATATCCTAGACAAAATCCAAAACTGCATATTTACCTTCTAATTTTCCTTGTCTATGTGCTTCACACACATCCTTGCAAAACCTAAAGACATCCTTCCTTTCTGTCGATTCAAACAACTTATCCTTTAGGGATCTCATTTTGATAGAGAGTATAACAACCTTTTCCTTTTCCCACCAAAGAGAACACATTGTTGATCTTTGACTGGTATTTGAAACCCTAGTAGCTATCTTGAGTTCATTTTGAGTCAAATAGTCTAGTCTTCTCCCTCCCATGTCTTATAGTGGCACACCTTGATTCACAATATAAACACATCCTAAAGTCATCACATTCTAGAATCATCTTACAAAAGTTTCATGTCAATGATTCAAATGGGATCCCCATCTCAGAAGCCCTCTTGCAATGAATATGCCTATATGTTGCATCAATACAATATTCATTACCCTCATAACATAGCATCCTCTTGGAATGCTTCTCTATGGTGCATAATTTTCAATCTCATTGATCATCCATTAGATCATTTATGTCTAATCTATCCATATTTCTATTTATATGTGAATACCAATAGCCCCAACATTGTAGGATCAATTACGATGAATTACCTTAAAGAAGATGATAAAAAAAATAATGTACACATTCCAACAAATCATATTCAAAATAAATTTAAACTTGTCTAGTTGACATACCTGAACTAGAAGGATATGCACTTGTAGAACCCCCATGTATTATATATGGTGATGATGGGGCCAAAAACCTTGTCAAACTTTGTTGGGCCTTGTCATTGGTAGGCCTCTTCAGCCTCCTAGCTACGCCACTCCTTAAATAAATTGTATCATGTGAAGCCTCATCTGTAGTAGTATGTCCTTCTTTGATTTCATGTGTTCATTTAGAGAACTGACAATATCACCACCTTCTGGAACCAAACAAAACCATTTATTGCATCATGTGCATTTCACTCTTACTTTTTTCTTATCCTCGTAGACTATAAGTGTTTCTTCCACCACCTTGAACAAATTAGACTCTTGTGTCTTATTGAAATCATCTAGAAGTTTAATTTCTTGATCAATCTAAAATAGATTTCTAGTCATAGTTGTCTTCTTTTCTATGCTACTTGAATGATCTTCATCATTTTCCTCCCTTAAAATGTGGTGTTGATGGGATATTATTTTCATATGATTGTTTCCAAAGTTACTAATTATTCATGTTTCCATGGATACTTCCCCTGTTCAATGCCATAACTTTCAAAATGGATCTTTATTTTAGGTTCTCCCTTTTTCTAAATATACTTTGACAATAAGTTTCTCCTCCACAAATTCTTCCATTAAACTATTCACTCTCTGATTCCAAGATGTCAATACATTAGGATCAACAACTATGCTTTGCTCCACTGACTCAAATCCATCTCCAACTCTTGGCTATTTATGCATACCTTCCTCCACAATCTCTCTATTTTTTTATGGTTTGGTCTACTTTCTACCATATTTTACTCAAACATTCCAACATCCATTGTGTCATGTTTCCTCTAAATGCCTATAAGTTGCGTTGTAGTTTTACTTTTTTTTTCTTTCTTTATATTTAAAGGATTCCCAAGGCCACTCATAAAATTGAATGGATATTCAATGAGTTCATCATCCATAATTTCATGACAGATGTCAGCAAGCGTACAACCTTTTTGAAAAATGAATGTGCCAACAATGAAATTTTCTTCATGTGTGATAATTACATATTTCATATTCACCATTGGATCCATCTGCATTTCAATCCACATGTACCTATCAGTTGGATAAGTAATGGATAAAATTATAATAAAAAAATTCAAACCACATGTAGCTATCACATTCAATTTTCTATTTCACAAAGTGAAAGTTTTATTTTTTTTGAAATAGCAAAGACATCGCTATTTTACAGGGTGCAAATTTTATTTGTTGTGAAATAGCGAAGACATCACTATTTCGCAGGATGTATGTTTCACTATTGGTGAATTAGCGAAGGTCCAATACAAAGATACTCAAATTTACACATTAAGGTCAAACACAAAGAAAAATAAATTACACATTTAGGTCATAGCAAGAATAGATAAAGCTAACAAAGAAGTGGTCAATGATAATCCTAAAGTATGACCTCAACTGGTGAAGATAATCAAGGAAGATAGAGAAGTACTCCCTGTTGGAATTAATGGTGTGTACTAGGAGGGGAGGGGTGAATCAGTACCTCTAAAATTTTTGTATCCTTTAATCAATTAACCGTTGTGTAATCAATTGTATATCCAATCATCTGATCTATACTATCTTGATGTGAGTTATATCAATTAATTAACTTAACATACATGTGAACATTCATAGAAACATTCATGAAGGTGATTGACACATAACACAAGATATGATATCGCAGAAAACTCCTGTTAGGAAGTAAAAACTGTGGTGGGGATGGCACCCACAAAATCTTCACTATCTACAGATTAGAAGGGGTTGATTAAGGCTTACAATTTGATCACTTCTGATGATCTACCTAGTTAAGAGTATCTGTGGAGACCAGCGATAACTTTAGTGGCGATTATTCGCCAAATGGTGAATGTCGCATGTCGGCGAGCGGGGAATTGGCGATTGTTTTACATATATTTGTTTCACCGTATCGCCTGGCCATTATTAATATTCAGTCCAATGCCTGGGCCCATCGCCCCGTGCGATATTTAATTTTATACTTTTCTTACAAATTATCGCCAATGGAATCTAATTTTTGGTCCCCATAAAATTTAAAAATTCGCCTATAATTTCTAGGCGGCCCCAAATGGAC
>MU226960.1:1712530-1745704 GCA_018584345.1 Thuja plicata | reverse complement strand
TATTTTTTTCTTAATTTGAAAAAAAACTTCGCCATCATCATTAAAAAATTTCCCCTAAATTAATGTACGATTCGCCAGGATTTTACACTTTTTCCTAGGAGGGGGTTTCTTAAAGTTATCCCTGGTGGAGACCTGTTAAAGTCTACTCGGTTAAGAGCTTTAGCAACACTATTGAGTGTGCACTCGGTTAAGAGATTTATAGTTGGACTGTTAAATCCACCTTCCTTGAAAGGATTTTTACACTTTGATCCACTTGTTAGAATGATAGAAAATTACAATTTGACCTGGTAAATGTAATCTCCTATTGTTGATATATATCCATTTAAGTTTACATGAATAAGATTATCACCTAATGTGATTGAATAATACCTCTGATTCTCGGTAGCCTCTATTCTTGGTTCTTGCTAACCAAATTCACCTTTTGTTGTTCTGGTTCTTGAAACTTTCAATTTGATCCATAGATGTGCTCGTAGGCTTCATTCATCCTCTCTTCTATATTCAATCATTTTTTTATTAATGATTGCATCATCTATTTATAAGATGGATTGACATCATCAAGTTTCACGAAAAACAATGTTAACTCTAAGATCAGGTTTACAACTTTACCTTGATCTCCTAGTCTATGTGTTTTAAATCAGTTAGACTAATTAAAGCACTTACATTCATGTTTCTTGTTCCTAAAGAAAATGGTTTTAAAAAAAAATCAAGATTCTATAAATAGAATAAGACTGCTTTATCTGACATGGAAGTCAGATCCACTTTTTATGGGTTGCAACTAACTTTCGGTTTTATACGGTCAGTTATGCTTCAAAAATTAGTTGACTGTCTCTCGAATTTGTTCTCTCAATTTGATATTTAACTGTCTCTTGGTTTTCACTTTAACTTGCACGTCAGGATCCTCTGTCGGGTTCCTCTTTATCCTTCTGACTTTGCATTTTTGGTGTACACACAAAATTTGTGTCATCGGTTCTCTTTGTACTTAGTCATTTTCGGTGATCTCTTTGTATCTGATTTTCAATTTTCTCTTTGTCCTGTCTTTCGGTGTATGCTTACCGAAAGTGTTGTGTGCATACTAATGGCAAATTAATGTCATCAATCTCCCCCTTTAACATTAGTATCAAAAATTGATATGTGCAAAATACTAACAAAATGTTAAGTATATACAACATATATAATCCTTAGTCATTTCATGACTCCCCCTATGTATATGTCGATATATCTATACATATGATATATTTCCCTCTGTAAATACATATACATATCTTTTTCCATCTGAATATATATCATTTTCCATATATCATTTGCCCATCTGAATACATATCATTTTCCCCCTTTTTTGATATTAAGGGCAAAGGTCTATACCTTATAGCTTATAAAAAATGTGGCAGTGTGAAGACTTCATGTCTTCCATCATTTTCTCCTATTGTTCCTTTAATTTCTCTAGAGCCATGTGCTTGAGTGTGATCTTGGAATGCATATCATAGATGTTGTCTGCTACAAACATCTCAAGGGTTGCTATCAATTGCCTTGCCAAACTGATGTTCTATTGAAGCAGTGTTAGATTCGGTAGAAGTTGAGCTTGGAGCTCGATGGCTTCTTCCCTGAAGTTTG
The DNA here is from genome assembly GCA_018584345.1 of Thuja plicata. Taxonomy (NCBI): domain Eukaryota; kingdom Viridiplantae; phylum Streptophyta; class Pinopsida; order Cupressales; family Cupressaceae; genus Thuja; species Thuja plicata. The sequence goes on along the minus strand of MU226960.1, from coordinate 1,744,093 downwards.
TCTCTACTTCCCATAGTTCCTACCTTAACCTCTTTATTTCAATGATCTTCTCGTAATGTAGCTTTAGTGCATTGTCTCCATCGGTGGTTAAGCTTTGAGAAATTTTAGCTAGATCTGTATCTAACTTTGCTATGTTTTCACTATTCTCTTTAATGAACTTTTCCATCAAGGAAATAGCTTCAGTTATAATTGGATCTAATTCAGTAATGAATTCTGAAAGCTTTACCTTGTTGACTGCCACTTCTTGGTTGATGTTCTCAATAAGTTTCTGTTGGTACTTCTGCTCTGCTCTTTCCTCAATTGCCTTCTCTGCATCAATGTTGTGTCATTATTTCTTCGGTGAGAGTGGCTAGTTGATCAAGAATTGGCTTTTTCTGATCAATGTCAACATTGGGTAAAATTTGGTTCAATATGTCCCTTGTTGTTTCCAGTACCATGGAGTCTCGGTTTTGTTTCCTCAGCTCCTCCTTTAATGCCTTCCTTTGGCATATTTCACTGTATTCTTTTAATGCTTCATAATCGAGTGTAGTTGGGTCACATTTGGGTATCTCAATGATTTCATCTAAGGTGAATTCCAAATTATTCTTCTTGGATTTCTTCTTCTTTTGAGTAGCACTAGAATGTAATACCATTGCCAGTTTCTCAGCTTTGTCTGTTGTGCTTGATGAAGTTACTTTTCGTGCATCTTTTTGCTGCTTTGTATCAGTTTTGTCTTCTCAGTTTTCTGTAGACGTCTCCACATTAACCTTCACATTGTTGGTAGCAAATTTTTTAGTTTCCTTAGGAGTGCCATCTTTGGGTTTATCTCCTTCATCGGTGTCCTTATGCACTTCATCTATCTTAGGTTGTGCATTCTGCTCTATTGTTTCTCCATCTCCTTGCTTTGTATCTCCTCTTGTAACCTAGTCAGTATCGGTTATTGTGTGAGTGTCTCTGATGTCCTTCTGATCATCGGTGTTGTATTTATTTTCCTCTTCCACTGCATCCTCGGGAATATATTTTTCAGGTGACTTGTCTGTTTCTTGAAGAATATTGATATCTTGTATCAATATTGGCATATTGCCTGGTATTTTCACATGTGCAGTATCAACTGTTGTGTCCTACTCATCGGTTGTGTCCTTGGTAACATTTGCATCTTCATCTTTATTTACTTCTTCTATTGAATCATCGATAATGTCAATGATAGTGTTATCCACAATGTTGTCCTTTGTGGTGTTTGGTCATGATTCATCTGCAACATCCATATTTTTGTTGTCGGTTGTGTCTTCTTCTTCCTTGTCTAACTCAACTGATGTATTATCTTTAGCATCTTTGATTAATATTTGTTCTTGAGTTTCCTTATCAACATATTTCTGTTGTAGGTCTTTGTCGGTGTTATCTTCCTCAATAGGTCTATTCATAATTTTACACCATTTCTCGTGGCTTTCTTGTTCAAGTTCAATAAGTTTTCTTTCAATAAATTTGTAGGCTCTCAACTTTGGTGAGAACTCCTTTTGTGTTTCTCCATCATCTCATCAATTTCTTCCTTATTGGATTTAGAAGGCATGAGAGTAACAAGTACTCTTTCTCTTATTTCCTTCTCATTCTTCAAGGCAAATGTCCATCTAGCATATAGCTGTCCAAGAGTTCCCTTGGTACATTATTGTCTTCAAATTGAATCAGTACATATTTGAACTTGTACATTTTTGCTATGATGGCATCTTCAATTTTGTTCTGATCTTCTGGATCCAATTTTAACCATCTTCTTATCTTAGAATTTGTGACAGATCCTGAATTGGAAATATATTTGCATACCTCATCAATAATTTCTAGAGCTTTAACCTGGACATTTTCTGCCTCTACAACTTCATCTTGCTCGGTGTCCTCAATATCTTCTTAGGTTCTGATAAGCTTCCTTGTTCTTTTGTTTGGCTCTCTTTTTGGTGTGGCTGCTTTCCTCTTGTATGTTCTTACTTTTCCTTTCTTTAAAGGTGAAGGACTTGAATCCTTAGATGTTTGGCTTCTTTTTCTAGAAGCAGTTGTGGTCCTTGGCTTCTTAGTTGGTGGAGGAGGTGGTGAATCTAACTCTGTGGCCTTAGAGTCATTCTTTGCTTCAGTTTCACCGTTAGGTAGCTATCCTTTGGTTTCTTCCTCCTTTTCAACTTCCTCTTCCTGCTTGGTTTCTTCCTCTATTGCCGACAATATCTTCTTGAGGTTCTTTACCATTTTGTCCTTTTTCCTAACAATTTTCTTAACAACCAAGCCAGATTTGATTCTTGATTTGGCCTCCTCATAAGTTCTAAACTTAGGTTGTTTCTTATCTAGTGGTTCATTTAACAATGCATCAATTTATTTAGATGCTTGATCTATATTTATCTCATATTCTAATGGTTGAAGCCATGCTATCCTTTATCCTTGGTACAATAGGTTTTTTATATGTGTTGTCTGTATCAACCATGAAACATAATTCATCTTTATACTTCTCAATGAGTTACTCAGGGATCCTTACCCTCTTATGCATTCGGTCTTTGAATATAGTATAGTATTCATCCATGACTATCTCAAAATTATCTCCTAGTGAGGTTATGTGTTCACTGATCTGCATGGTGACCGATTTTGTGCTATCCCATTTCACATCTCCTATCGATGGGAATGTTTCTTGAAAGTAGAAGAAAATGCACATTATGAGTGAGCCAAACTTACATGTGTTTGACTTTGCATTCCTTATATTCTTTAGATTCTCTTCTAGTTGGTTTAGTAGAAGTTTGGATAAGTCCAATTGTTTTCCCTTCTTCACAATCTTGTAAGTTGTGTCTATTGCACCGGATGCTATATTGTTCATCCTATTGGCTTGAAAGAATTTGTAGCCTAGAACGCATGCAGTGAATTTCATCTCATCATCGGTAATGGTGGATACCTTTAATCCTCTACCGTCCCATTTGGCTCCTGTGATCTTTTCAATTTCAACCTTGGGTGGGTGCTTTAATTCTTTTACTTCCTCGGTTACAGGGTAACCGATGACTACATGGATAATATCTTGGGTTATCATCTTTGGTTCATCCAGCCATAGTTTATGATTGTGCATTCGGCTAAGTACTAACTGAATCCACTCATTTTTGAAGACCTTCAGGAACATTAGGGCATTAGTGATCCCTTTCACTTCGATATGTTTATGTTCATCTTTTAATGTTTCATCTTCATTGCATAGTTTCTTATAAGCTTTTTCAACCTCTGAATCACCTATTTCTGCAATCTTGCAGTGTATAAATGCTCGAACATCTTTGATGAGAAAAACCCTAGCTAGTATTCGTGAGAATGCTCCAGCATCGTCGAGTTGTGAGGAAACCTCAGGGTGAATCTTGTAGTGTGGTTCCTCACATGCCGAATTCTTGATGAGTTCAAACTCATCCTTCTTGGTGTTCTTCGATTTCACGGTTCTTGAAGTTGTGGCCATTTTTCCAGATTTAGGGCTTTCTGTAAAATGCATGAAATAGAGTCATCAGTTTTCGTAGAACTTATTGTATACACCAATTGTTGTTTCTGATATTCTTTGGAGTTCTCTGTGGTTGAGTGATGTCACTTTGTGATCCTGTCGCTTTCTACTCAAAAATCGCGCTTGTTGCTCTGCTCTGTTCGTGGTGAACAATGAGTCTGTTCCGTTGCCGTTTTATAGTTGTTTGCCCTAAAAAAGTGTGTCATTAATGATTACCAAATCCTTGGTGTGTGAAGATGGAGTTCATTGGTTAAGACTTCAAATTTCCTTCGGTGATAACATGACATTTTTGGGCGGTCGTTATACATCTTGCTTTTACCGATGGGTTTCGGTGTTGCAAACAACTTGTTCAGTTTGCTCAGTTACTGACGAGGCTCGGTTTACACTTAGAAACTTTCTTTCTTATGTTAATCGATGCTTCTTGGTAAGTGTAGGCAGTCTTAGCTTTGAGTGTATACTGACAAATTTTGGTATGTATGTCCGACAACATAGTTATCACAAATTTTAACAAGTAATACCATGATGCTTCTTTACTTATGCTAATTTAGCATTTTATCAACATGTTATGGAACTAATGTAAAATAATAAATTGGGGTAATGCAGTTCCATTCTTACTTGTTCTTCTTAGGTGGGGGTGGTGATGTCACCAGATCCATTGGATGGGGTGTCACCATTTGCATTGCTCGGTCCAGCTTCATCATTGTTTGAAGTTTTTCTCCACATTTTGTCTCTTGCTCTCCAAATGTCTTCAATGGTATTTCCATTGGGATATGTGTTTGTTTCTGTCATTCAGTCTCTGCAGTCATTCTTGAGATGACCAACTTTATGACAGTGTAAGCATGACATTATGGGGTTAGTCCAGCCTCTAAAATTTCTAGTCCACCATCTCATACAGTTTTCAGCAATGTGACCAAATCTTCCACTTGATATACAATTTGTCCAAGTGTTTCAATCCCATACTTACTGGTTACCGACTCTTTTCGGTTGATAGGGATTTTCTTGACCTTTAGGCTTCCATGCTTGCATTTTCTTTTTCCAACATTCAAGAGTTGTGTGCCCATTCATTTTGCAAGTAGGACAATATTCGCCCAAGTAGGTTTCCTCTCAGACTTACATTCATATACTTTATGTCCTTTCTTATCACATTTATAACAAAATCCTATGAATGAAGATGTAGATTTAGGAATACCTTTCATTTTGCCTCTGCATACATTTGATGTATGACCTTGCTTTCCACAGTGATTGCATGTAATATTTCTTGGTCTTGGATTTGTATAGACATTCTTTGGATCGATTTGATTTGATGATTCTCCATTCTTAGTAAAACCTAGACCGGTGTTGTTGTTGACTCTTCATTGTCCTTCAAGAAAATCATCCATTCTTTTATTGCTTTCTTCAGCTTTCTTGATAATTTCATTTTGCTGCTGTTGAATTCTTATCTCATGTTTCAACTTTTCATTCTCATCCCTTATCTCACCGATAGCTTCTATTCTTTCAATTAGTTCAACATTTCTTTTGTTTGCCTCTTGACTCATAAGAATAATCTAATTTGTAATCTCATGGTGATGCTTTGTAAGTCTTTGTATTTCAGACTCTTTTTCTTGTAGCTTTTCTGTAATATTTCTTCTATCATCAATAGCTAGTGTTATTTCTTGCTCAGCTTGTCTAGCATTGTTCATGACATCAGTCATTCTTACCATCTGTGTCTCTTGACCGATTTGTAGAGATTTAACTTGTCCAGCCAGATGTTGATTAATTTCAGTTAGGCTTGTGATGCTTTCTTCTGATGTGTCTGATTCTTTTCTTGTGGTTGATCCTGAAGACTCAAAGAAATCTGGTATCTCTTCCTCATGATAATCTGTCTCATTACAACAAGATGCCATAATCTTTCTTTCATCTAACAACTGTCTCATATTGATTCTAGCTTCTTTATACTGCTCATAGAACATCTAAATTTCTAGCTTCTTATTTTAAATATTTTTGCTGAGTCTGTACTTCTCCATTTAATGATCTTTTCTATTAATCCTTTAAGCTTTTTCAAAGAAGAGACTTAGCTCTGATACCAATTGTTTGAATTAATGGGAAGTGTGTACTGAGAGGGGAGGGGTGAATCAACATCTCTAAAACTTTTGTATCCTTTAATCAATTAACCTTTGTGTAATCAATTGTATATCCAATCATCTGATCTATACTATCTTGATGTGAGTTATATCAATTAATTAACTTAACATACATGTGAACATTCATGAAGGTAATTGACACATAACACAAATATGATATCGCAGAAAACTCCTGTTAAGAAGTAAAAATTGCGGTGGGGATGGCACCCACAAAATCTTCACTATCTGCAGATTGGAAGGGGCTAGATAAGGCGTACAATTTGATCACTTCTAATGATCTACTCGGTTAAGAGTATCTATGGAGACCTGTTAAATTCTACTCGGTTAAGAGCTTTAGCAACACTATTGAGTGTGCACTCAGTTAAGAGATTTATAGTTGGACATTTAAATCCACCTTCCTTGAAAGGATTTTTACACTTTGCTCCACTTGTTAGAATGATATAAAATTATGATTTGACCTGGTAAATGCAATCTCCTATTGTTGATACAGATCCATTTAAGTTTACATGAATAATAGTATCACCTAATGTGATTGAATAATACCTTTGATTCTCGGTAGCCTCTGTTCTTGGTTTTTGCTAACCAAATTCACCTTTTTTTGTTCTGGTTCTTGAAACTTTCAATATGATCCATAGATGTGCCTGTAGGATTCATTCATCCTCTCTTCTATATTCACATCATTTTTATTATAAATGATTGAATCATCTATTTATAAGATGGATTGACATCATCAAGTTTCACGAAAAATAATGTTAACTCTAAGATCAGGTTTACAACCTTACCTTGATCTCCTAGTCTATGTATTTTAAATCAGTTAGACTGATTAAAGCACTTACATACATGTTTCTTGTCTCTAAATAAAACGGTTTAAAAAACAAATCAAGATTCTATAAATAGAATAAGACTTCTTTATCTAATGTGGAAGTTAGATCCACCTTTTACAGGCTGCAACTAAATTTCAGTTTCTAATGGTCGGTTATGCTTTTGAAATTAGTTGACTGTCTCTCGGGTTTGTTCTCTCAGTTTGATCTTTAACTGTCTCTTGGTTTGCACTTTAACCTACACGTCGGGTTCCTCTGTCACGTTCCTCTTTATCCTTTTGACTTTGAATTTTTGGTGTACACACAAAATTTCTATCATCGATTCGCTTTGTGCTTAGTCATTTTTGATGATCTCTTTGTATCTATTTTTGGTTTTCTCTTTATCCTATCTTTCGGTGTATGCTTACCGAAAGTGTTGTTTGCATACTAATGGAAAATTAATGTCATCACTCCCATATAGAGAACATGAGGTCTTTTGTTAAAGAATTGAAGAAAGGACTATTTTGGGAAGGGAAACAATATTATTCTTTGAAATGTTGGGAAATCTCCCATATACTATAATGGGTTCATGTACACATATCTAGACCATGCTCTGGAAATGAAGATCATAGTTATCTGAACTGAACAAATTAAAATCTATTTTAAGCCTAAGATTAATTTATAATACATATATTCCTATTAGGAGTGGACATTTAACATATTATACTAAGCTTTGTTCCCTATATTTTTGGGAAGGATGAGATTTGAATTTCCTTGATTAGAGAGGACACAAGAGAGGATTTTTTTCTATAAAAGGAGAAGGGAATGTAAATTTTTATATCGAATAGAAATAGTTTATTGTGATTTTATTAAGGGAGAAGTATGGTAGGATAATTTCACTTTGGTATATATTGCAGCTTTAGGGAGAATAACATTGATAATGAAGAAGGAGGTGGGTGGTAGCACTGGGGATACAAACAATGTGGTCTAGGGATTGGACAATGTTGGGTTGGATAAAAAAGTTAGGGTTGTGCTGGATGAAAAAGTACAGATGTTGAATGCTAAGGTGGACATAAATGAGGCTATGCTTAAGAGGATCCTTCATTTTAATCCTGAAAGAATGAAGGATTATACCGATAACCTTAAAGCATAATACACTATACTAGAGGGTCTACTTTAGGAAATGGCAACCATAAATGTGGAGTAGGAGATTTTCAATTCTGTTGTTCAAACTACTATCCTAGGGAAGTGCACTAAGGCAAGTATGAAGAAAAAAGATAACATGGTGCCTACGGATCTAGTGAATCTTAAGGAGTCTATCCAGAAGATCTCTTCTCTGGAAGAAGACATCGTTGGGCTCCTTACGAAGTTGGTTTAACATTTGGTGGTTTTTTTTTTTTCTAGTTTTTTCTGTGTGTTGGTTTGTAGTTGTTTGTTGGTTGTTCTTGTTGGTTGGTCAACACTTTTTGTTTTGTTGTTCCTAATTTATATATCTATATTGGGGCTATGATGCTTTGTCTTAGCATCTGTTTTGTTCTTTGGTGCTTAATGCCTATCTTTTCTATCTTTTATAAAGGGTTTTGGGGTCCCTTCAAATCCTATTTTTTGTCTTAATCGAAAATGTTTATAATCAGCTGAGAATGTTGTTCAAGCTCTAAGATGAATCCCTATTACCTGTGATCAAGCAAGTAATTAGGCTAATTTCATCTAGACACTACCACAATGGAGTCTTATTGGAAAGATTCCTTACCACGGTGGCTAAAGCCTTTGGAGCATGTTACCAGGCTTGAAGGATGGTGGATGCATTGTTGCGTAATGAGTACAAACATGTTGTTTTAGTGGCTATGATGCAAATGGAAATAAACCATAAAAAAGGTTGTTTTGCTGGAGTTTTTGATAATCAAGCTGTGGCAAAGAAGAAGAAATTTGCTAAAGCTCTGACTCTATTTTGTGAAGGACTGGCCAATCTAGACATTAATCTATTTTCCAAATTTATGGAAAATAATGGTGATATTTTCTCTGCCTCTTAGCTTGAGAGCATCAATGTACCAGTTGATGGTTACCTTACCATAGCCAAATGGATGTACTCACCTCAACCATCAATTGATACTATTTCAAAAATTTGGATGTTGGACAACTAAAAGAAACCTCAAACATATAGGAAGGGGAATATGGTCCAGACTATGAGTCTCCATATGGAAGCTATTGACGAGGCTTGTTCATCAAACTAGTAAGGGGGCTTGGTCGAATTGTAAGGGAGCTTGGTCATCTTGTAAGGGAGCTTGGTTATCTTGAAAGGGATTTACCCCCTTTGGTATTTATCTATATAAATAAATAAATAATTACCCAAATTCTCATCAACAATAGATAATATTCCTTCTAAAACCCCTTTGATTCCATTGAAAATAATAAAAATAGTCCATGATCCATGTGAAAAAGATAGTGTATAGCACAAGAGTTGTCTTATATTACATACGGAAACAAGTTACATATGAAAATGAGCAAATGGCACATGTAAAGTTACAAGTTATAGATATAATGTTGTATACCTGTGATTGAAATCTGTTTGTGGCTCTTGAAACTATAAATGGCTTGAATTTCCAAGTCCTTCCCCTTTGTTTCTAGTTTCCTTCCACTTCATAATTTGGAAAATCAAAATAGTTTTCTCGTTGCTTAGCCATTTCCCATGAAAGTTGTTTTCAAATTTTGGATTGTCAATGATTTTTCCCACTACTTCTTACATGCTTCCAGATATTGTTGAATAAAAAATACCTTTGAATATTGTATTCCTTTTTCAGATTTAAAAAGCCTCGATATCTCTATTATATGTCCAATATATTGCATCAAAGTTTTGGGATATAATATCCCCCAATATGAACACACATGATACAATATTGCCTAGGCTAGTGAAGAGCCCGTGGGAAGAAGGATCTTAAAAAAATTTAGCGGATTGAATTTGAAAAAAAACACAATTTGGTTGTGGTTCAAGGGCTTGGATTGTGGTCATTATTCTTTCTTCTTCACTCATTTCTTTCATGGCTAGAGGCTTGGATTACGGTCATTGCTTTAGGTGACTACCAAAAGGAAGCCTACCTTCTCTAGAGTTCTACTCTCATCATAGGATACCCATATTCTGAGAGTAGTCCCGCGTTGCACAAGATTGTTGAGTTTTTTAACTTATCATGCAAGTGAAAATACTCATGACAATAGTTCCATGAAAGTAACTTCATTTCTTCATCTTGGTTGTGGATTATAGGGTCCTTTTCCTACCATTGGTGATTTCCCTTATAATTTCTCTTTTCCTTGTGACACATTGCGATGACCAAACAACCTTATTGTTAGCTCCAACATCAACCTTCTTTCTTTTGTTTTTTATTTTTCTATGTCACCCACCCATCATCGCCCATTGGGGTGCTAGTTGACACTCCTAGTGATGAGAAGGTTTTTCTTATCGAGGGGGGGGGGGAAGTAAGTCGTGTCTTAGATGAAGTGTCAACACTATTGATTCATGTAGGAGTAGGGATAACACCTGGTTGAGGTATAGTAGGAAGTATTTCCCCCTCCTCCAATGCATTAGTCTAGTCTAGAGTACTAGTAAGATCCTTCCCCTCATTAACTTTCTTGGGGGTTTCTAATAGCTTTAAAAGCCCATCTGTGAAGGGATATTATTCACTAATTAAATCATAACCCCAACCTCCAAATGTAAAGTGACCCTTAGAGGAGAGGTAGAGATACACTTTAATTTTTGTTGCTCCTTATTGGGGGCTTTACAATGATACTTCGCATGATCCAATTTGTTACACTTTTGACAAAAGACCGTGGTGTTTTCATATACCAGCTCTTGTTTCCACTTCCCCAATTTAGAATGTAGGGTAATAAAGTTAGGGAGAGTTTTATTAACAACCACATTAATACAAAAATGGGAAAACACTAACCTGGACTTCACCTTGGTAACTTCATCCATGGAAATGTAGTGTCCAATATGTTTCCAATATAGAAAAAAATATGTTCATTCTAGAAATTTAGTGGGAGACCCAGTATACAGACCTAGACATAGGGGTTGTCTGGTTTTGGTTTAGATTAATAAAAAGATAAAAACCTAACTCCCATTTGCATAAGGAGAGAATGTTTTTCCCATATGTCCATCAACCAGACAAAATGGAAGTCATGTCCTCCATTTCTATAAATTTGAACAGAAATAAGACACTAGTCATTACACTGGTCATAACACTTCCCTTAAGTTTCTATCTTTGAGGGACCCACTTCCTAACCATATCAATGGTTGGTCTAAATGAAAAATAAGTGGCCAACTAAAGCATTGTTCATAGAAGAGATAATATTATCAATAACAACATCAAGAACCCTAATAGTCATTCCCTTTTTTGTTTGTGTGCACTTTGGAATAACCTCTATCCTTTTGACAAAGTGCCTACACTTTGTCTCTTTTCCTGGTCCATCTTGTTTGAGGCTTTGACAAGGTCTCGAGAGCCAACCTTGAAATCCTTTTTGTTTTCAGTTTTTCATGCTATGAACTTGACAGTAACAAGTTCACCTGTAGTGGGACCACCAAGCCCCTATTGTAGGGGTTCAATAGTTGATGTTTTGGCATCCCCAAGGGGGATGTTCCCCCATCAGTATCATCCTCCATGTAAACATAAAAGTTCAAAAAATCATAGAGTGGGAATGAATTATTTCTTGCCATAGTTTTTATATCTAAAATTCTTTTTACTTTTCAAAAGTATACATGTAAATTTTATAACAAAAAAATTTAAAAAATTAATTATTTCCATTCTTATTGGATGAATAGTTCTACATTTCACTATAATCTCATATTGTTCAATATATTCAAAATTTAAAAAATGTACAAATATAAATTAGATATTTTATGAATCTACATTTGCATTTTTTTTTAAAATCTTCAACAACATATTATAATTGTCATAGGATTTCAACAAGTTTAGGTTTAGTGAGTCTAATTCCAACATAGCTTCTCCAATGTTTTTGATATTAAAAGCAAGAAAACTAGGGTGCTAGCCTTTTACACTAACAACTTGAAGGAAGCTCTAATAAGTTATCTAAAACCAAATATTAATAGCACACTAATAATAATTTAATGTAAAAAACATATTAAGGGTCTTAGTAGCAATTAAAAGTAAAATCTTAGCAACATATAAAAAACCAAAAGATCTAAAACCAACCACCTAGTGGCTAAATTAGCATATTTCTCTAGTCATTAGTGAAGAACTTAAAAAGATATTTGTAGTGTTCTTCTTTTTCCTTTCATGTAACTTCCTTTTGCATTAGGCACAAAGAAGTGGTCTATCCAACTACATCTTACACAAACTAAATTAGGAGATGTTGATCAATACTTGGAACCTCATATTTTAAATACCTTGATAAATTTATATTTTTGTCCGGATAATGTAACACATGAATGCTTAAACAAAGTCATTAAATTTTAAATTCACATTTATAACATTTCAAATAGTTCAGCTAATAGTATTTCTCAACATCTACATAATTATTGAAGGATCAAAGAGTTAAGATAATAATGGGGTAATAGTATTCTACATAATTGATTTGATTCAAATATCAATGATATCAGAGTTCTACAATCCATGATTTCAATATGAAAATGCTTCTGGATTCAATTTTATTTTAGTGTTTTTATCATTGTTTCAAATCACACTTGTGATCCATAATTAGGATGCAAATGATTACCCAAAAGCATTATCATATTGAGATCATAGAATGTGATGTGAAATGTTGATGAAAAAACTAAAACACAATTGAATTCAGAAGCATTATCATATTGCTTCAAATATGTTTTTCATCCAACATATTTATCACATCCATCCTTCCTACCATGATCTTTTTTGAATGTAATAAAATTGTTGCAATCTATATTCTAATATTAAAAGATGAAAGATGCAAGAGTTTTAATTTTTTTAAAGAATCCAATGATACTATAGGTTTTGTTTAGTGTATGTATCAATAAAATCCAATAGAATATCAATTGGAATTTGATTCATTGCAAAGAAATCACATAAATTTTTTGTCCTTGTATGAAAAGTTGTTAATATCTATACTCATCACAACATAATGTATTTCCTTAAATGATTATTCCTTTGTAACAAGTTTTTATGCGAGTTATTCCCAGCTTTGGAGTATGGAGGATTTGTAGAAAGACATTGATGATTATGTATATATTTGTGCATTATAAATATATCTTCCATTGAATATAACTAATATGAGTTAAGAAAATTTTCCACTCAATAGAGGGACTAAATATTTTGGTTAAATTTCAAGTTCTACCTTAGGTCATGTCAAGAGTACTAACCTAACTTTTGTAGGATCAACTAATTTATCTATAAAATATTTTCCTTTATTTTATTTTTTTATTTTTCTTGTTTGGGTACTAGTATAATAGGGTCATATCTATGAGTATAAAGTTATTCATCAAGATCAAATGTCAGATCATCAAATTCTAGATCTGGGAAAGATTGATGTAAATATCTAGTGATTCCACTTTAGAGAATTCATTGATATAACTAGGCTTTAGGACTTTTCCATATGGAGCGATTTTAGTAGTACATATATCTTATGTGAAGAATGAAGATGACCTTTTTATTTTTAGAACCATTGTATTGAAAATAGAAGCTACCTCTTTAATATGCTCTACTTCTAATCCTTCCATATATTCCTTTTCCTCTCACTAATATATTCATCATGATTGTTGTATAATATTCGTCTTATTTATCTTATAGGCTATCTACATCTTCTAGTGCTTTAGCTAGTTAGCATAGATGTTATTTTTCTCAAATATCTTTAGTTTTTATTCTAATTGGGCATACACATTTTTTCATGCTTGGTGGGGCCTTGTTTCTTACCCAATCTTGGTTTTTAGGTTGAACATTCATTATTTTATTAATGTTTTTAGAGGAAATTTTCGTGCAAAGGTTTTTGTCTATCGTACATACCTTTACTTTAGATTCATTTGAAAGAAAAATTTGAGGAATGTCTAAAAATTGGTTATATTAAAGATTTAGGTAAGTATCAAGGGAGATACGAGATCTTAGGTTGACCTTACAATCTATTTTTCAAAAAAAAATTAATGTGCAAATTTTGAAAAAAAAAACCACATATTTTCCTTTCTTTGCATAGAAATATTTAAATCTATAATTTTTTTTGTTGTTAAATTTGTGGTAGAAAATGAGGTTTCTTGAGAAACTATTTTTCAAACTCTAGTTTAGGGCATAATTTTTGGATATAAATAAATTTTAAATTTTTTTAAATAAATATTAGAAAATTGTAAAGAAGTCATTGATACCTCTATCTTACTATTTATTAAGATTATTTTATGATTTTGTAGAGATTTACTTTTTATTTCTAATTCTCTTTGAGTGCATTCATCAATATATGTACAATACCGTGATTAATCAAACTTTTAATACTTGTGTGCAAGTTTTCTTGTCAAAGACAAAAATAAAATAAATCATAACCATTTTCACACATTTTATTTTTAATTGAGAAAATTAAATTTGTTTGGTGTGTCTTATTTAGTTTAGATTCTTGACGTATGTTCATGATTGTCCTTCCCCACTTGCACCACACAACGATCACTTGTGTGTTTTTTTTTCTTACATCTTATGCTGATCTTGAAAGTAGAAAATAATATTCTCTATTTAGAAAGATTGACATATATTTCATCACTGAATGGGAACCTATTACCTTGTGTTCTATTCCAAGGTCTAAAAATTTATGAGAGAATACAAAAATCCATTTACCCTCTAATTTTATTGCTTCTTCCAGTTATAATGCTATTTCAAATAGGGAAAAAGTATAGAAACATCACCTTTTAGGCCATGACATCACCTATTTCAAAGAGAGGAAATTTTTTATATAGTTAAAATTAAGCATTTTCTTTAATTAATTAAGGCCAATTTTAATTATTCATCTAAAATAAAAAATTAATTAATATTGAGTAATTAAAAAATAATATTTAATTAACTATTTCATTTAAATCTATTTATTCTATGATAAATAAAATCCTTTCTCCAAATTATCTAAAACTAGCAATTGCATTCAATTGAGGTGCAATGGTTAAGTCGATACGAAGATATGCTTGCACAATATATTTGGGAGGTAAGGGAAACATTGGGAGTACACATGTGTTGGTAGTAGTTGTTGTTGGTTCCTGAAAATGTTTTACACTTAATAATCTACCAGTACACTCTTCAATCTATTCTATAGAGAAGCCCACTCCGATGTTCAAAGTCTTAAGAGGACTGGACCAACTAACAGAGACACTGAACTATCCCTCTACACTTTAGGTTCTACAAAACCAAGGAGGTGACGCCCTTTAATGCCTTTGAATACACACTAATCTCATGATTGGCATTAATACAAACATAAATCTCATATAAGTTGGCTCAACACAACCAGGAGATACTAGATAATGGCTAATTACCCATTGAACATCAACCTTGCTTGGAGCATGAAATGAAAAGAACCACAACAAAACTGAAAAATACAAAGAATTTTATCAAAAGTTGGAATAACCAGGTATACTAAACCAATAAGATAATATTTCCAAAAATTTCTAGTCCATCGCCTTAATCCATTGGGCAATATCTTCACTTTACCATTTCTTGTACAAAGACACAAACTACAACTGATTCAAGACTCAGACTATTATTGCCTTACAATAATATCCTTCAATGTAATCCAAAATTGAACTTCTTATAACGATCCTTATGCCAACCCTATGAACTCATGAATTAATTTTTAGCATTTTAATTGATCCTTAATCAAAGCTTAGAATTAAAAAATACACATTTAAACAATGTGCAGTGAATTGAATGAAACATTAGAATTTATTAAATTCACAACTCATAGAATTAACATAGAGGAGAGCACCAATCAGGATTATATTTTATTGACTTTTAGAACCATCATCTTCATACAATAGTTTTTTCACTGAAATAACACTCAATAAGACTAAAAATCCAACACTAAAATATATATTTGCTCTGTCAATTGTAATACAAAACTCAGTTATATTGATTAAACCTTATTGGGTTTGAAAATAAGTCTATTGGAAATTTGGACAAAATTCTCAGCCCTTCCTAAGTGATCTTGGAAATCCTTTTATAGAGTAAGGATTGCAACAAGCTATAGATCACTTAGGGAAAAAATTACATTATAATGCTTAACAATAAAAACTCGGGAAGACTTCTTCAAATCTTCAATTTCTACTACGCGGGAGTTGGCTTCATCAAAATGACATATGGAACTTTTTACTGTAGGTAACCAAATACAATTTATTTGAGTTATGTAGAATGGCCGCAACTTTTGACAGAAAATTCAAGGTACCTATTTAGATGATTGCTCTCCCTATAAACAAGCTCAAGTGCCAAGTCAACAACCAACTACATAAAGACAAAAATGGTGAGTTTTTCACTGCTTCAAACAACCTTCTTTTTCATTTCTATCTCCCACCTGGAAAACTCCCTATCTGTTGGCCACTCAAAAGATTTAACAGTTTCTATCTGGCTAACAACCTCATTCCATCGAGCATCAATTTTGGCCCTTGCATCTGAGATAAACTTTACAAGATCTACCTCTGCCCTGAAAAGATAATCTAATACTTTATTAAAACTAGGTGTATCAATATCCTTGGTCAAATTTAATAAAGTCTCAATGCTCTCTATAATTAGATCAAAATCCCATGTCCATGTGGGGATGTCCTTCATCTTTCCTTCTTTGTCATAAATACTTGGGAAGTAAGTATTATACGATTCTACAAACATTTGTAGTTTCCCTTTTATTAACTGACCCTTCCCTGTAAACAAAGCAACTAAATTACTTATTGTTCCCACCATTTCCTTGGTGTCATCAATTTTATCAGGCAGATCAAGCCTGTATAACAAAATTGCAGCAAGATTCTCCATTGACATGTTTCTTCCTGACCATAAGGTAAAGATGGGATTCAAAAATGCCATGGCTTCTACACATTTTTCTTCAATAGACTGCAAAATTACATGAGAATTGTGAACAATAATCAACTTGTTCTTTAAGGTGTCAACTTTGTGTTGTAGGACCTCCATCAATACTTTGATCCCAAAAGTATTATTTTCTTCTTCTAGTTCTTCTATCCTTTCAGGTTACTTGTTCAACTTCTCATCAACCTCCATGGGGATAGAAACATCTGAGGCAGAAGGAATAAACTCACCAGCAGTTTCCATAGCAGCATCCACCCTTTCACTAGTAGTGGGCATGTTGGCTAACTTTTCAGTTAACACATCAATCCTTTCTTCTACCTTTGCATTTATCATAAGTTTCCCTTCATATTCTTTAGATACTCTGATTAGGTTGTTACATGTCTCTACAACCCTCTTTTCCAAATCCTCTGCTTTGGCTCTGTTGAGGAAAGATGCATGCGTTAACAAGTCTGCAATCTCCACATTGCTCACATTTTGGATGTTTCAGATGATCTTATTTCCTTTCCTCTAATCTTAGATGTCCAGTATCTTTCACTTCTGTATGGCTAGGGAAAGTGATCAAATTGCTAATGTCTTTCTCTTAGGGTCAAAACCCAATCCTCTTATGAAGTCCCCAACCTTGACCTCAGACTTGAATATCTGGTTTAGTTGTTTTCTTATTTGGTGAATTAGAAAAGATGACTACATGTCCCATCTAGGAAGTAGCAGCATACCACTTCTCTTCACCAGTTCTCTTTCCTTCACTATAGATAATGTGTGACTGTCAGGGTCATATTCATGCAGTGCTTTTACCAGTCTTTCCTTATTATCTGATGAACTATAACTGATTCAATGTTTGAAGATGATAAGTTGATGATTATCGAGATACAAAAGTGAATGAAAGACAATAAATTAGTTAATGTATTGTATTGTCATTGATGTCAACTTGATATAATCTGATTGGTCATACACATATTATCATAGACTTCAAGAAGTTGAAGAGACAAATTTTATGTTATCGGTAAAATGTTAAAAGCTAGTATAGACCAAGTGACAGTAAACACTGACAGATGGTGCACACTGATGGAAAGAGAACACCGATAAGTTCACAGTGTATACCAAGCACCACAATAACCAAGCATAATTGAAGTTGTTACCGAGGACAACTGGAGTCAATGACCGAGCTAACTGAAGTTGATCACCGATCAGAACTAAAGGTAGAGAATGACAAAAACACTTAGTTGGCAGGAGCTATATTTAGATTTAACTGATTGATTCCTTTATTTCATCGATCAATTGAACTAAAAAAAGAAGAGATTTAAAGTACAGATAACAAGGAGAGATTTTTGGAATAGAACTGAAGGAGAGCTTTATGGATTAAAGCAAGCATGACGAGATGTACGGATCAAGAAGTGATCTATGACAAAAACACAGAGAGTAAATGGCTAAATCATGTCTATATAAAGAGACAAGTAATTCATTATAAAAGAGAGGAATGTTGAATATAATTCTGGTGAAGATAGAAGTCTTCATGCAGATCTGATTATATAGGCTAAAGAATAAAGCCAATAATTCTGCAGACACCGAGCAACAAAGGATAAAGCATTCACTGAGAAGAAAAAAGAAGGGAGAAAAGGAATTGAAGAGAACATTGATCAGAGATGTATTATGGACTAACAATAGATCTGAAAATATTCAAGTTAAAGTTGTATTCTTGAACAGATCATTTACTGTTTGAGTTTAACCATTGATTCAGAAAATCTATTAACCAAGTGGGATTTAACCATCCTTATTGTATTGAGATACTCAAGAGTATCAAAAGTTTTTCTTGCTGACAACATAGTGAATGCTAGGTCAAAAGATAAACTGTTAGTTTTGAATCCTCTAACAAGGTCGCACTTAACAGTGTGTTTGTAACCTTTAATAGGGCTGGCTCTTCACCGAGCTCACTTTAGAAGAGTGAAAATTTTGGGTTATCGGTCCCAAGTAGTTTTTCCCTTAACAGGGTTTCTAAGTTAAAATCCATGTGTCAAATGTGTATTTCATTCATTGCATTGATAGTTTACTTTACACTTTACTAAAACTAGATTGGTCGGTAAACACTAAGCTTAATTGCTGCTACATGGTAAAGGATAGAAAAAAGATAAACAATATATCTTACCGAGCAGTATATAATTATTAGAATTACATAAGGTATACATCTTGAAGGACTGAAAGATAAATAGAGGATATTATAGTTGTGATATAAGTTTTGTTTGGATTATTAGAATTATTTTTAAGACCACTGATTCACCCCNTCCCCCCCCCCCCCCCCCCCTCTAAGTTATTCTAACAATTGGTATCAGAGCTTTGGTTCTTGGAAGAGAGTTTAAAGAATCAAGCTAAAGATCACAAGATGAGTAAAAGGAATGTGCCTAAGTTGAACAAAGACAATTTTGCATCATGGAAAATCATGATAAGACTCCATCTATCAGGTATTGGAAATGATGTCACACAATACTTGGATGCTGAATATGTTGCACCTACTGGACCTCTAACTTTTGATCAATTGAGAGAGAAACATGAACACAATTCTATGATGATAGAACTTGCTTCTTCACTATCTGAGGCTGAATTTGAAAATGTCAAATCATGCACCACTGCAAAGAAAATGTGGGACAAACTAAAGCTAGTACATGGAGGAGACACCAATGTGCTGAGAGCTAAAGTTGAAAGTCTAAGAGGAAAGTTTGATGACCTAAGAATGAAAGAAGGAGAGAACATCACTCAGTACAGTAGCAGAATCAAAGAAGTTGTTAATTCTATTAGAGGAGTAGGAGGAGTACTTGAAAAAGAAACAATGGTAAGTAAAATTCTGAGAACCTTACTGTCTGTTTATGCTATTAGAGTATCTGCAATTCAAGAAATGAGAGCAGTAGAAAATAAAAATGTTACTCTTGATAGTTTGATTAGTAGACTTATTTCATTTGAGATGAACAACTATGACAACATTGTCTTACGAACTATTGATTCTACATTCAAATCTTCTATGAAAATAAGCAAATCTAGTCATAAACACACTATGAGAAATGATAGTGAAAGTGATAGTGATGAACAAGAACTTAATGAAATTGGAGCAGTAATGGCTAGAAGATTACATAGAGGTAAAGGAAGATACAAAGGTAAATTACCATTGGTCTGTTTTAATTGCAAAGAAATTTGACATTTTACTACTAGATGCCCTAACAAGAGAAAGGATGAAAGAAACAATGACAGATCTTATGGTAATAAGTTTGATAGAAGTGATGACCGAGACTACATAAGCAATTGACACTCTGATAGAAGAGATAACCGAGACTACAAGGACAAAGGCAAGGAGGCTTGTTACCTAGTTGAGAACAAAGCTGAAAATACTGACGCCGAGTCTGATGAAGATGTTGAGGTAGTATTTGTTGATATGAAGGATGATTTAGACAAAGAAGAAAGGTATGTTGAAACTACACTCATATCTAAAGTTAGAAAAAATGATGTATGGATTATTGATAGTGGTTGTACTCACCACATGAGTGAAGATAACAAACAATTTGAAACTTTTGAATATTATAATGGTGGATCAGTTAGGATGGGTAATGACTCACCTTGCCTAGTTGAAGGAAAAGGAACCATCATGTTGAATAATCTGTTCAGATGTGAAAATGCATATTGGGTGAAAGGACAACTATAATCTATTGAGTGTTTCACAGCTGAACAACATAGGTCACCGAGTTGCATTTGAGAACAAAAAGGAAAAGATCTAGAATGAAACATGAAAGTTGATTGGTACTGGTGAACAAACAAAAGGTAACCTATTCTATCTTGATAATATTGAGACCACTTGTTTATTGGCTAGATATGAATACATTTGGTTGTGGCATAAAAGGTTATGTCATGTGAATTTTGACAATATGGTTAGGATAAGAAAGAAAATAAAAGTAAGAGGCTTACCCAGTATGTCAAAGCCCAACCATGTCATGTGCAAGAATTGTCAAAAAGGAAAAATGAAAAAGCCTAGTTTCAAGAGAAAACATACACATCTAATGCTATTCTAGAGTTATTCCATACTGACTTATGTGGACCAATGAGAATAAAGAGCTATTATGGTGATAGATACTTCATTCTATTTGTTGATGATTATTCTAGGATGATGACTATCATGTTCTTAAAAGAGAAATCTGAAGCATTTAAGATGTTCAAATGGTATAAAGCTAAAGTTGAAAAACAAAGTGGAAAAGAATTGAAATGTTTAATCAGATAGAGGAGGAGAATTTATTTCTGATGAATTCACTAACTTTTGTAATGAGCATGGAATTACAAGACAAATTTCGGCACCAAGAATACCACAGAAAAATGAGATTGTTGAAAGGAGGAATAGATCAATTGTTGATTGTGCCAGAGCACTAATGATTGAAAAAGGCATCACAAAAAAATTCTAGAGAGAAGCTGTAAGTACTGCTGTCTATACACTAAATCGAGTTCAATTGAAGAAAGACACCAATAAGACACCTTATGAGCTATGGTATGGATACACACCAAATGTGAGTTACTTTAGAATTTTTGGAAGTCAATGTTATATATTGAAAGATGATAGAAATGGAAATCTTGACTCTATAAGTGATGAAGGAATATTTCTAGGATATTCTACCTAGAGAAAAGCTTATAAATGTCTTAACAAATCTTCTAACAAAATCATTGAAAGTGCAAATGTTAAAGTGGAAGAATTTGCTGAGAAAAATGATGAAGAAAGTAGAAAGGAACCAGAAGATTACAACAGATTTGTCTACATTGAAGAACTTGACACTCTTCCCAAGAAATAGTGTAACGCTACTGAGTGACAAAACAATGCAACCGAGCAACAGGCTGCACACACCAAAAATCAAGAAAATGATCACAATGCTTAACCGAGCGATGAACAATGATGATCAGAATGATGAACAAAGATCTGAACATGTACTTGCAATATATGTCAGAAGACACCATCTACAAAATGAAATCATTGGAGACAAAAGATCTGGAATGAGAACAAGAAGTAATTCACTTAACACTAGATTTTTGATTTGTGATTTGAGCCTAAATCTATTAATACTACACTTGAGAATCAATAATGGGTTAGTGCATTGAATGAAGAGATTGAACATATTGAGAAGAATAAAACATGGACATTAGTACCAATATCGAGTGACATAAATGTCATTGGTACCAAATGGATATTCAGAAACAAACTAAATGAGAATGGAGAAGTCATAAGAAACAAAGCAAGACTAGTATGCAAAGGGTATGATGCAAAAGAGGATGAGAATCCATGCTCAAATAGTAGAAAATTACAAGGATGAGATATGCTTTGCAGTTGACACCGACTCAACACTCATCAAACCTGCACAACCGAGAACAAAATGGTTACCACCACTAGAATATGAAATTGACATTAATCAAGCTACAACAACTATTGAAACCTTTCTAAATGAGTCAGTGGATACAACCTTGAAAATATTTGGAACATATGAGGAAGCCAAGTCTAGAATCAAGACTAGTTTAGTAGTAAACAAGATATACTATGCTCAAATAGTAGAAAATTCTGAGAGCAGGTTATTATTGGCCTAATTTATTCAAGGATGCCTATGCTTGGGCAAGGAAATGTGAAAATTGTGCATTATTTGCTGGAAAGGAATGGAGAAAACTTTGCACCTGTTGCTAGACTAGAAGGAGTAATAATTCTACTTGCTTATGCTACTTTCAAAGGATTCAAAGTATACCAAATGGATGTTAAATTTGCATTTCTAAATGGAATACTAGAAGAGGAGGTATACATTGAACAACCTGAATGGTTTGTTGATCTTGACAAGAGAAACATGGTTTGTAGACTACACAAAGCCTTGTATGGATTGAAACAAGCACTGAGAGCATGGTATGAAAGGCTTCACTCTTATCTCATTAGTATTGGATTTGTTAGAACAAGTGATAACAATAATCTATATTTGGAAGGAGAAACTGATGATAAGATTTTGATTGTTGATATATTTGTTGATGATATCATATTTGGAGGTAATGATATGCTATGAAAATCATTTGCTGATGAAATGAGAAAATAATTTGAGATGTCAATGTTTGGAGAGATCAAATTTTTTCTTGGTCTTTAGATTCTACAACAGGATGAAGGCATCTACATCACACAATTAAAATACGTCAAAGAAGTTCTGAAGATATTCAAAATGAAGGACTCCAAACCAGTTGGAACACATATGGAAACCAAATGCAAATTGACAAAGGAAGACAAGACAACCAAGGTAAATCAGACCTTATACAAATCTATGATTGGCAAACTAATGTATGTTGTACACCCTAGATCAGATATAGCACATGCAGTTGGTATAGTTTCAAGATTCTTTGCTAATCCTAAGGAATCACTCACGACTGTTGTTAGAATAATTCTGAGATATCTGAAGAATACCAAAGACTATGGTTTGTGGTATAATAAAGAAGGAAAATTTGAGCTACAAGTTTATACCGATGTTGATTGGGCTGGAAACATAGATGATAGAAAGAGAACAATAGGAGGAGCATTCTTTATGGGTGATAGACTTGTCACATGGATAAGTAAAATCAAGGATGCATATCTCAATAAATTGTAGAAGCAAAGCATGTGGCTGCTGCTACAAATTGCTCTAACATTGCATGGATCAAGCAATTGTTGAAAGGTATGAATATGGAAATGCTTGACCCAGTGATTATCTATTGTGATTGTACTAGTGCTATCAACATTTCAAAGAACCCTGTGATGCATGCTAAGACAAAGCACCTAGCTATTAAGTATCATTACTTAAGGGAACAAGTACAAGAGAAAGAGGTAACACTGGAATATGTACAATCCAAAGAAAAATTAGCAGACATATTCACAAAACCATTGCTAAAAGATACATTTGAGTACCTAAGGAATAGACCAGGGGTTCAACCCTTGTCTACTGGTCACTAAGCTGACTAGGAGGCTACATCAGCCTACACATTATCAGAAGATCAATCTTATTGATGCAAGCTAAGCTATGGACTGAAATGACATATCAGTACAAGAAGGTACTTATCTGAACCGCACACCAGAGATATTGTTGGCTACTACAGAGCTATATTGTTGATGGAAAGGAGCTTCATTGATATATTTTTGTTTGGCATTGCTATCAAAGGGAGAGAAGTATTCAATAAAATATCTATCATGATCACACAAAGGGAGAGAGATTAAAGAGAAGAGAAATATCCATTAGGGAGAGAAACAATCAAAGGAGAGAAAATATCATAGTAAGAAGTTTCTACAAAGTGATAGAAAGATCCAATGATGATGAAGAGAAGAAATTCTACAACAAAGGGAGAGACAGATTCAGAAGACAGAATTGCTACACCTATCCATTGAAGGGAATAAAGAAAGGGAAAGCACTCAACAAGAATCAAATCTAAGCTAGAAGAGCTTATTGAGATTCATATATTTGAATCTGTTATTAAACAATAAGTTTGGTATGATATGGAATATTTCATATTATGTTTCCGTCAATGCCAAAGGGAGAGATTGATGAACTATTACTGATTGAATGTTTGAATATGATAAGTTGATGATCACCGAGATTCAAAAGTGAATGCAAGACATTAAATCAGTTAATGTATTGTATTTTCATTGATGTCAACTTGATATAATCTGATTGGTCATACACATATTGTCATAGACTTCAAGAAGTTGAAGAGACAAAGTTTAGTGTACACCGAGTGACAGTAAACACCGACGGACAGTGCACACCGACCGATAGAGAACACTGAGCAGTTCACAGTGTATACTGAGCACCACAGTAACCGAGCATAGCTGAATTTTTTACCGAGGACAACTGGAGTCAATGACCAAGTTAACTAAACTTGATCACCGATCATAACTGAAGATAGAGAACGACAAAAACACTTAGCTAGAAGGAGCTATATTTAGAGTTAACTAATTGATTTCTTTATTTTCATCGATCATTTGAACTAAAATAAAGAAGATATTTAAAAGCACAAACAACAAAGAGATATTTTTGGAATAAAACTGAAGGAGAGCTTTACGGATTAAAGCAAGCATGGTGAGCTTTACGGCTCAAGAAGTGATCTATGACAAAAACAAGGAGAGTAAATGGCTAAATCATGTCTATATAAAGAGACAAGTAATTCATTATGAAAGAGAGGAATGCTGAATATAATTTTGGTGAAGATAGAAGTCTTCATGTAGATCTGATCATATAGGCTGAAGAATAGAGCCAAGAATTCTACAGACACCGAGCAACAGAGGACAGAGCATTCATCGAGCAGAACAAAGAAGGGAGAAAAGGAATTGAAGAGAACATTTATCAAAGAGGTATTATGGACTAACAATAGATCTGATAATCTTCAAGTTAAAGTCGTATTGTTGAACAGATCATTTATTGTTTGAGTTTAACCATTGATTCAGGAACTCTCTTAACCAAGTAGGATTTAACCATCCTTATTGTATTGAGATACTCAAGAGTATCAAAAGGTTTTCTTGTTGACAACATAGTGAATGCTAGGTCAAAAGATAAACTGTTAGTTTTGAATCCTCTAACAAGGTGGCACTTAACGGTGTGTTTGTAACCTTTAATAGGGTTGGCTCTTCACCGAGCTCACTTTAGAAGAGTGAAAATTTTGGGTTACCGGTCCCAAGTGGTTTTTCCCTTAATAGGGTTTCCACGTTAAAATCCATGTGTCAAATGTGTATTTCTTTTATTGCATTGATAGTTTACTTTACACATTACTAAAACTAAATTGATCGATAAACACTAATTTTAATTGCTGCTACTCGGTAAAGGCTAGAAAAAGATAAACATTATATCTTACCAAGAAGTATATATTTGTTAGAATTACATAAGGAATACATCTTGAAGGTCTGAAAGATAACTAGAGGATATTATAGTTGTGATATAAGTTTTGGTTGGATTATTGGAATTATTTTTAAGACCACTGATTCACCCCCCCTCTCATTTATTCTAACAATTATCCTTTGTATCATCCTCATGACCGAAATTTATCTTCAGTTCATTAGATTTTAATTTTAAAAAAAACTTTTAAACTCCTCAATTTGGATGAAGTCATCATCCTACATGAATAAATCAAAAAACAATAATCTATCATCTATTTTAGTAACCAGTGCTAGAATTGATTCTCCTGTCCTCTTACCTTCTGGTAGCTTCTAAGAATCTCTCATTGATTTTCTGATTTCATGGAAATAGGGACCCTTTTCAGTGATTATTACCTTAGCACTATCTTTCATTACTTGAGGAGCACATTCATTTTTTTGTCTTTTAGCTACTAGCCTCTGAGAAGACTCAGCTTCATCTACCTCCTCTACTTCCACATAGTACTCTCTTCTGAATGGAACATCCTCATGTGATGACTCTACATCCACAGTGTTAATACTAACCTCTGCTTCTGTAGGTATATCAGACATCTTAATGATTTCATCACACTTCTCAAGAAGTGTCTTTAACTTATCCCATTATCCAAGCTCATTATAAAAACCAAGAAAAGAGGGATCCATTTCCTTGAATTCTCCCTCCACTCTTTGGATGTCATTCCATTTTCTTCTCTTTTCAACCTACTCATCAAGAACAATTGAGTTTCTGATGATATTCTCCTCAGGCAATGCCCCATGCAGTGGCAAAGAAACATTTTCCATCTCCTTCAGATTAATTGTCATGAATCCCTCAGGATCACACATTCTCATCTTTGTAGTGTATAACCTATAATGCCTCAAGAAATCATTAATGGGATCCAAATCCCACTTCCCCATTATGAAATCATTTACTACCCATAACCTAGGCAGAAAAGTTCCCTTCTTCTTCTTCTTTGGGCCTAGGTATTCCTTATCCACCAGTGTTAATTTCCAGATAAATTCAATAATCCCAACCCTAAGAGGGACATGTTTTGGTAGAATATGAGGTGTTTTAGGGCACCCGTATACCCTAATGATTATAAAATTTTCAAATAGGTAAGAATCATCCCAATTATGCCTTATAAGCCCCTTACTATTTTCATGTAGAGGTCTAATAATTCTTCTAAGGTCAAGAGGGATCATGTCATCTCTTTCTCCTAACATATCCATAATAGGGTCTACAATCCAATTTACAAAATGTTAAAATGAAGAAAGGTAAGTAGTGCACTCCCATACCCTTTTCCACAGTTGAATTGGCATTGGCATAGCCATATCCTCCTTCAATGGGACTAGCTCCTTATCCATCTTGTCAACA
Source organism: Thuja plicata (assembly GCA_018584345.1). NCBI lineage: Eukaryota > Viridiplantae > Streptophyta > Pinopsida > Cupressales > Cupressaceae > Thuja > Thuja plicata. The sequence continues at coordinate 1,717,435 of MU226960.1, read as the reverse complement.
TTGTAAAATAGAATGAGATGCATGAGGATATAATAGTGCTTGAAGTCAATTCTAAAGGGATTTTTCTATATAGCCTCCAAGTCACTTTGAATATGTTGACTATGTAGCCAATGTAGTCATACTCCTTGTTCACATCAGGATGTTGACCTTGGGCAATTATTTTGGTGTCTTGGTTATTTTGTGTTTATGGACTAGGGTTGCCTTGGTCTGTGTTTTTTTAGCTTGAAGACACACATAATTTCTGAGCTATTTCATGACATGCATTGTCTTGTGTATCTTGTGAATCGTTTCCCTTAGAGGCATTCTTCTTCTCTTCCTTTAGCATCATGCATTGGGTATTTTTTTTTTGCATATGGCATCAATTCTTTTTTGTGATTTCAATAGCCATGGTTTTTTTTTAAAATTTGCTTTATTCATCACTTTTGGCTTGCAATTTTGGAAATCTTTTAGAACTATGAAAGAAGACTATGTATTTCCTCATCATCCAAGTCATAGTGTGTTTGCCATTATTTTTTATGTCTTGGAGATTTATAGTTAATCTGAATTCATGTGATCCATAAACAAATGGAATTGTATGTAATTCAATTTCCTTTCCATACTGCATTAGAATTAGTTTCTTTTTTGTGAAGATTAAGGAAATAAAAATTCATAGATTAGATTTATGATGCTTGAGTATTTTGGAAGAAATAAAATGGTTAAGTTTCAACTTATAAGGACTGAATTTGGTATTTGAATTTATATGTAGACATAAATTCTTTACTTCTCTTACTAATGGGCCAAATTCAAAAAAAATATCCTACATTTTGAAACATAGAATCTCCTGTGCTCCAGTCGGTAATATGACAACAATATTTTTCTCTTGAGCTTCTCATACTTAAGAGAAATACCCTCTTGATTGGATTACCATGGCATGGTGATGTTGGATTTGACTCTTACCTTTATTAAAACACTAAATGTAAGTGATAGCATGTTGGGATCAACCCTTGTGGGAGCCTGTTATGCTTATAATATCAACTTAAAGTATTCAATAATGAGCATGATACCTATATTTGCATAGTGAAAAAATGCATTAAATAAAAAAATGTTTTTGATTTTGTTATTATGCTTTACTACCTAAATTGATACAATATGTGAGATAACTATGATTTTACTGATTTCACATATGGTTTGATGGGGATCCCGGAGCTCTAACAAACTTTTCTCTCTCTTCCTGTAGGCAAACCTAGACATGGAAAACAAATTACAGAGATGAGGAGTTGAATATTATGATGTGCAACCACAAGATTCATCATTCATCAGACAATGATAGGTCCCCTCTTCTTTCTATATGTCATTTTTATAGATGTATATTTATTTTCCATAATATGCATTTTAGTCATCCCCACAACTTGTGTGGGCAGTATTCCATTAAACACATGAATAAATAAAGTATTTTTCTTTTAAGCCCTATGTTATTCCTTTCTTGTACTTTCATTTATATTGAAATTGGAAAACCCTTAATGACATAATACTCTCATAATGAACACTTAACATAAATAAATGTATACCTTGCACCTTTATCTACACACGTTGTTCCAACCCTACTTGATTGAGCTAATAGAAAAACTAGGTAACAAGAACATAAGGGATTGAATGGCTCCCAAAATAATTTACCTTAAAAAATCATATTTTGGAAGAAGGGATTAATGTTCTTCTCCTTCAAGAAATTAAGATGACAAAACCCTCCTTCAGTGCTCTTGTGAGGGTTTTGCGGCTGAGATCCTAATTTCGTATGATTGAAGCTAATGACGTTTCTGGTGGTATTTCCACCATGTGAAATCCACAAAATTTTTATGGGGAATTTTTATTCTCTAATTACAATATCTTAATTACCAAATTTTCATCCAATGTAAATTCTTGGTTCATGGCTAATGTTTATGTGCCCAACTCCCACACTGGAAGGAAAAATGTGTGGAATGAGATCTCATCCCTTATTAAGAAGCTTAGTACCTCACACTAGCTCCTTGTTGGAGAATTCAACTCACTGCTTTTCCCTTCAAAAAATATGGGTGTTCATGAGGACTATACTGAAAATATGATGGAATTATCAAAATTCATTAATGTTATGAGTTTGGTTTACATTGATATAAGTCGACAGTTGTTCACCAGGTCAAACCATAGGAAAGGCATGGACCTCATACAATTCAAGCTTGATAGATTCATCTTCTCTACTAATTGAGATACATGATTCAACTCATTCCTAATGGTCCTCCCTTGAACAATGTTTGATCACAATTCCCTCTTGCTAGAGTGGAAGAGTAGATTGCATAAGAGACATAGCCCATTTTTCTATGAAATCATGTGGAACACTCACCCTAAATTCCATTCTTGTATTAAGGAGTAGTGGGAATCACCTATGTTAGGGAATCCTATGTAAAATTTGTTTCAAAAACTAAACATTGTTAGTAGGAATGTGAAGGGATGGAATAAGTTCACAATTTGGAACATGTTTTGACAAAAAAAATTGTATGAAGTCGATCTCTATTCGGGAACAAATAGCCAGTGGAAACATTTTAGTGACAACAAATGCATAAGAGGAATTTTAAAATCCAAGTGGAAAGGTACTATGTATAGGGAGTAAATCTTTTGGAAGTAGAGGTCTAGAGTCTGGTGGTTGAAAGAAGGTGACATGAACTCAACCTTCTTTCATCGCTCTGCTAGTACACATCAAAAAAGGAATACCATTCTTAGCCTTAGAGATGAACATAATGAGGTCATTATGGAGGAAATGAATATGGGTCTCCTGGTCTTAGATTAATTTTGCAAGACCTTCAAAGATGATAATTGTGCTATTGATAGTGATTTGGAAGCCCAACTACTAGATTTCCTCCCAAGGGTTGTTACTATGATTGATGATGTGTATTTCCTAGACTCGATTGTTTCAAAGTAGGTGATGAGTGTAACTTTATCTATGGGTGTGTCCAAGGCCCTAAGCCTAGATGGTTTTTCTCCAACTTGTTTTTAGGAATTTTAGATAAAGTTAGCCCGGATGTGATTGTTGCTACTAGAGATTTTTTCAAAACAGGCAAACTCCTCAAATAACTAAATTTCTCTTTCATTTCTTTAATACTAAAAATTCAGGAGCTCCTCTCTTTTCATGACCTTAGGTTGATAATCCTTTGTAATGTGACCTACAAAATCTTTTCTAAAGTCTTGGTCATGAATTCAGGATAATCCTTTGTAATGTGATCTATAGATTCTTCAACTCCATGGAGAAATGAAGGCTTCCAAGGATGGAATTAAAACTAAACATATCCAAAGCATATGATAGGGTCAAATAGGACTTTATTTTCAAAGTCCTACAAACATTTGGCTTTTCAAAGGAGGGTCATTGCCTTGATCAAGAAATTTGTGACCACCATTCATTATTTTGTCCTAGTCAATGTGTTCCCAAAGGTTATTTGGTACATATAGAGGTACTATGGAGGGTGACCCCCTATACTCATACCTATTTATTATGTTGGAAAAATTTCTTGGGAGAAATATATTGCGAATGATAAATGAGAACAAACTCCTTGGGGTGTATCATGCCTCCACCCTTCCCTTGTTGGCTTGCAATAGTGTGTTGATGACACGATGGTCTTTGGTACCGCCTCATTGATTTAAGATAGATCTTGGAAACACTTCCTTAGTCAATATGCCTTTATGTCAGGAAAAAAATCAATTATGTCAAGAGAAAAAATATTTCTTCAACACCCTTGACAATCGCTAGAATAAAATGAGGAATATTCTTGGTTGTCAATGTGCAAATCACCCTGACACTTATCTTGAGCTTCCACTCACCATCAAGGATGTCTCTGATGATATGTAATTGATTAAATGATTGACTATATTAATTTGAAGATGATGCAATACATTAAATCAGTTAATGGTTTGTATTGTCATTGATGTCAACTTGATATCATATGTATGGTCATGCCAAAGACTTCAAAGAACCAATGGAATAAATGTTATGCTTTCAAAAATGCATAAAATTCTAGTATTCACTAAGTGACAGACTACACCAGCGGAGTGCACACCATCGGTAAAGATAGAGATAAAAGTCACAGTGATGCTCGATGAGCAGAAGATAGTGTTGCCCAACGAAGCAGAATCACATGATGCCCAACAAGCTAAAAACAATGTTTCTCGATGAGCAAGATCCAATGATGCCCGACGGACGAAGATCCTGAAGCTAGCTGAAGCGACACCGATGGAACTAGCAGTTGTCACCAGCGACGAACTGTAGAATTGACCGACGGAACAGAGAGATCAAAAAATGACAAAATATCTAGCTGGCAGAGCTAAAGGATAGACTTAACTGGTTTTTTTATTTGTTTTATTTTTTTTATTCAACCACACTTAAGTAAGTGATTTGTATAGTTGGCAAGAAGATAACTACGAGATAAATAAGGAGTTAAAGCCATAAATCAATTTGGCTGGATTGTTTTTCACGCCAAGAATCAAGAATCAAGAACCTAGAATTAAGGAAAATCATGTCTATTTAAGAGACAAGTATAATTCATTCTCTGTGTGGTTGATAAGCAATCAGATACACAGGGGAGTGAACTAATAGAAGATGCTAAAGAGAAACTGATGAAGGATTAACTTCATACAGTCTTGATCAATCAAGCTGAGGGAGAGCTAAAGAATTCTGCAGACACCGACGGACAGAAAAACATAGCATCATGGAGTAGAAAGAGTTAAGTACAAAGGAATTGTATTGATACTTTGATCAGAAAGATATTGTAAGTAAATACATCTAAAAATCTGCAATTAAGTTGCATTAGAAATAGGTCATTTTGTTTCAGTTTAACCATTGAAGCAATAAGTCTCTTAACAGAGTAGGACTTAACAGTCTTTTGTAATTGAGGTATATCCTAACAG
>MU226960.1:1688439-1712049 GCA_018584345.1 Thuja plicata | reverse complement strand
CAGACAGTTATTTGTTTCAAATATTTCAATGGCATGCATCTTGTTGGGACTTAATAATTAGAGAAGTATTGATTGGTGGATTAAAGTTTAAATTGGATAAATTTCTGAGGCCACTGATTCACCCCCCTTTCTCAGTTATTACTAACAATCTCCAACTCTTTTTAAAACTTTATTCTTGAGAGAACACACCATATGTTGGTCAGATGGAAGGGAAAACTCCTAAGCAATTTTGGTAAATTGCAACTCTTGATGCATTCGCTACAGGGGATACATGTTTACTTTCTTTATCTCTTCCATATCTCCAAATCTTTGGCTGAAAAACTTGAAAGAATCCAAAAAAATTTCCTTTGTTTGGTATGGAGAAAAAGAAGCGGATGAAATTGATTAAATGCGAACTCTTATTTCTAGCCAAAGATTATGGGAGGGTTGGGCATTAGAAAAATTTCTCATCTTTACAATGTCATTCTTAAAAAGGTTAGATGGAACCTTACCAGGCACAAAACTACTTTGTGTGACATCATTTCTACTAAATACCTAGATAAGGAAAAGTTCTACCATTTCTTTAATATGTAGGGGCTCCCCAATGGGTCCAAGATATGGAATAGCATCCTTAACTGCAAATATGTGCTAAAATAAGGCTTGAAATGAAAGGTTGGTGATGGACTAATAATTCATTTCTAGGATGATATATGGCTAGACGATAAACCTCTATCCTCTCAACCAACCTATCTTGATCTATGTGCGGTTTATAAATATTTCTTTGGTATTCTAGTGGCTGATTTAATTTATCACTCGAGAGGAAAAATGATGCGTCTTTGCTTTGTTGTTATGACCTACTACAATTGATGCGTCTAGCATTGGATTTGCAAAGGAGATTCAAATATGAGAGAATTTTTATGTTCCCTAGAGATGATATGTTTTTTTAGAAAAGGAATGAAAGTGGTGAATTCACAGTGAATTCTTCCTATGAGTTGCTTATTTCTGAGGGTAATTATGGAAAACTATGGAAAAGAGTCTAGAATTCCCAACTTAACCCTAAGGTTAACATATTATGGTGGACGATCATGCACAAAAAACATCCTTACACAATATAATATCACTAAGCATAAATTTTAACTGGCAAACTGATGTGTCCTCTATAAACAAAATGTGGAGTATGTTGATCATCTTCTTATACACTGCCTATTCACGTGGTTCTCTAGAAATAAGTTTTGCAATTATTCTAAACTAATTAGGTTATGAATAGATATGTCCAACAAATTTCTCTTAACTAGGAGGAAGCCTCTTTCAATCCCCTCATTAGGAAAATTTGTTGGAAAACTCCTCTACATCTGACTTGGTAAGTTTGGAAGGAAAGAAATAAAAGAATCATTTGAGGTGTGGAATATATGCCCAATGTTGTTTTCTATTTCTTCCATAGAATGTTGTTAGAAAACTTGGTTGTCACAAGATGCCCTTTCCCTCTCATTCCCCCCTCTTCTTTTGATCACCAAATCACAAATAATTAGAGTCTCCCAAATTCTATGGGAAGTTTGACTTCTCTAAAAAATATAAAATAGAAAAGCACAAAATAGACCCCTCCTATGCTTAGATGGTCCAAAATCAACTTTGATGGTACTAAAAATCCCTCTCAAGGGTTTACTGCTAGTGGAGGGGTAATAAGAACAAACAACATGAATCTTGTTATATCCTATAGTGGTGTACTGCCCAAACACACAAATAAATAAGAAGAGGGAATGAGCCTCCTCTGGGGACTTAGAGTTGCACTCTCTATTGGTATTAGAACCCTCTGAATTGAAGGGGATTCTGAACTCATCATTGATGCTATTAAAGGACTACCCAAGGCAAATTGGTCTATTGAGGGTATTTTGGGGGATGTTCAAAGGCCCTTTCTAGGCTTTGAATACTTTATTATTAACCATGTTTATAGGGAGGGTAGTATGGTAACAAAATACCTTGTTGATAATGGTTACAATCTAGAGGGGTCGAGGTGCTGGATAAACCTCCAATCTCTTTCACCAGACATTTAAAATCTCTTGAAAGGAGAGTGTTCAACTTCCAACAGGTATGATATGTAACAATTTATGTTGGTTATGGTGCCTCCTTTGTACCATATAGTGTCAGGTTTCCCATAACCCTAACCTATTATGTACCAAGTGAGAGTTTCAGACAAGTGAAAATATTTTGAATTTGAATATGGGGTGATGATGTGGCATGATAATGTCAGTTTATGGAAAAGCCTCAACCAATAGTTTTTTGGTTCCAAACAATGGGTAGATAATTGGGAATGACACCTCAACTTAGAGACATGTTTTCCTAACTAAGTAGCTATCAAATTCCATTATCAGGACTCATTTACTTGTCAACCCAGGGACATTTAACTTGAAATGGGTCAACACAATATGTGTGCTAAGACTCTTTAAATCCATATTATTCTAACTTCAATAATGTAAATTAAATGTAGTAATAATCTTAACCATGGCTTTTCATGAATAAATCCAACCTAAGCTTATGCTGAAACAACAATTATTCAAATATCTAAGCTAACTATTTAGTTATGTTTTGGTTGTAGGAACAATCATAGGTTTGTGCTTCTATGGATGTAGGGATAAACAATTACCAAATTAACAAAAATAGAGTACATAGCTAAATAAAATCTACAAAAAGAAAATAAAAGGGAATCCTGAACAAGTGGGCCCCTTGGATGAGTATTGCTAACTAGAAACTATATATTTAGAGAATAAACATCCAATACATCATTAGCCACTCATGTTAATAACACAAAATTATGGAACTTTCTTCTTATTTAGGAAATATAGTAAATAAAAAAGTACATTACATTGCTCGACCAAAATTTTCTAGAGAAACTTGGGAGACTTTATAGAAAATAGGAACTAGAACTATCTGACTAATTTAGCACCTTAGTCCCTTAAATTTAGGGAGAGTGGTTTTATTAAAAATAGGAAACTAAGAACAATAAAGAGTCAAACAGTGGAGACTCTAACCCAACTATAATTCGCACCAAATATTTTCCTAAGTTTTCTCTATAATTAGGCATGGTAAGTAGTTGGAAAGATAAATGTTCTTCCAACAGTTTTGAATAAATATTCTATAAAAGTAACAACTAAGATGTTTCTCATAACCATGTTGACTTCTTCCTCCCTTGATTTCCATTGATTGATTCAAAATACCTGCCACACCTTGATGAAGAATTTTCTCCATTACAACACCCCAAGACTTATTCAATAACTACATTCAAATGGCCAGTACCCACATATATCCTTGCACATGCATTAATATTTCAAATACAATAATTACCAAAATTATTTATGAGAATATATTTATACTACATCCATAAGTATCATAGTTTTTATCAAAAAGGACATTGATATAGTAGGATAGTTCATGATCGCGGCTTATCAAAAAGGTATAAAACCACATAGTTCATAGGCTTAAAAAAAAGTCTAGACTAGCATAAAAGTATCTAATAAAGGATACATAAATGGGGCTCATCACGGGTCATTAAATACCATCTATGGTGTAGTACTTTTCCTAGGCGACCCCTAGGTAATCATGAAAATAACAATGATTTGAAAGAGTACCCTATAATGATGATATGACATTATGTGATGGTCAGAGATGTGAAGAGTATTTATCATTGTCCCTCTCATAATGATGCATATCAATTATGTGTCATATTGAAAAAGTCTCCCACTTGTTGGAAACTATAGCTCACATGAGCCTAATTTCCTGGGAGGATGGTTTAATGGTATTACCCACCTAAATGGAAAGGAACTTATCTTTACTTTGAATCGCTATATAATAATAAAAAGTTTCCTTAACCGTATCAAGGGTTACAATTTTATTCTTAGAGTTGATTTACCTATGTATTCTATTATAGGGATTGGGGGGATTGGGTCCGCATCGAGCTTGGGAAGCTGAAGGATATCAGGAATGACCCATTAGTGTGGCATTTTTACAAGGAGGGATGGTTTCTAACTTTATTGAATTCATCAATGGATTTAATGAGGGCTTGTCTATCCAATTTTATAGCTCCTTGGAAAATAAGAGATTTACTAATGGGGGTATATCCTTTGAGATCAATGAGGAGGTCATCACCAGGCTACTAGGTTATCTATTAATGGAACGATTTGGATGAAGACCAACTAGGTAGATGATAATAAAAACTTGAACATGTTCTTCAAAGGAATCAAGGCTTTTGTCAAAATGTAGGGAGGATATGAAAGAGATCAACTTCCACCACCTTGGGTCCAGGTTTGTCTGATACTCATGAAGTATTTCACATTGGAAGGGCACTTTTTAAAGTCTATTACTTTTACCATATTCCACTCCTTAATCATTTTTAGAATCATGAAATCATCTTGTTTCCTTTTGTCTTGTTCAATTTTCTTGAGATCTCTATGTTTTATGCTAAGGAAACTTCCCATACTCAGGGTAAGAAACCCATTCCCTTGCATCTGGGTCTTATATTTAGATTATACCACTTCTATTTGGCCCTCTGCGCCCCCAAACCCATTGTTCTATATGAGGCTCCTATTTCACAGTCCCCCCACCTACTAGAATTATTGACATGTTATGGAAATGTAAAAATAAGGGTATTAGACACATGGGAGCCCTTAAAATTGCCTCCCGTCCTAGTAATTTGAACATATTTAACTTTGGTACCCCTATTTTTGAGGATTTCTTGAAAGGTAAGGAACCTATAGTGTCCACCTGTAAGAGGAAAGGAAAAAAATCCTCCCCCTCCCATCAAGAAAGCTAAACTCTTTATTTAGGAGGTAAACATTGAAAATAAGGATGAGGTAGAAGAGGAACACAAAACACCCCGTAGATCCAACAGATTGGTCACCAGGTCCACAAAGAAAGGAAAAAAAAATTGTTGGTTGATTTTGACTTGGAGGAAAACATTGAGCAAGGAAATCATAAATTTGAAAAGGAAAATAAGAAGACCAATCCTATGGAGTGTGAAGATATTAAAGTTAATTCTATTAGTAGCTCAAATAAATCTACCTCCAACAGCTCGACTCACAGTTTAGATAGCATGAAGGAGGGGCCCGTTGATCATGGTTGTAACATGCTTCCAAGTGAGGATAACCCAATTCTGCCTTGCTCCAATGTGACTTCTACATTAGGTTTGGCTAGCTTATAAAGTGAGGTGGACAATCTAAAGAAAAAATTGAGTGAAGTGGAGGAAAATTTGGGAAGCATTTCTAGGTTTATTCTTTGAGTGATGCACAACTCAGCAACTTCAATTTGTTTTCTACAACATAAGATGCTTGGTGATGATGAGAATGATGAAGGAAATTACAAGGATTTGTTTAAATTCCTTACAAAAGATTGGACACGTGTGTTGCACTAGTCAAGTTGTGACATTAGACCCTCCCATAATGCCTAATCATTGGTTATTCAGGGTTGCAACGCCCTACCCCTTTGGAGTTTTTGAGAATAATTTTCTTGTTAGTCGGATTGTCTTCCTTGGCTCCAATTTGTTGTTCTATGTCTTTAGTTGTAGGTGTAGGATTTTAGTTGTTTCTATTATGAATGGTAATACTCTATACCATCGTGGTAATTTTGAGGGTTATAGGTTATCTGCCTATGACCTATGATTACCTGCTTTATTTTTTATGTTCTAGGTTTCTTTTGATGTTTGTTTTCTATTTGTGTGTTGTGTCTATATGCCCTTAGGCAGTAGTTTTGTAAGGGTCAACGCCCTGATTTTGCCACTGATTATATAAAAAACTATAATAAGAAATTGGTTAGTATGTACACATATTAAAAACTATATAATTTTAAACTAGTTGTAATATATTTTGTGTTTTGATTAATTAGCAAAAGTAGGTTTTGAAGGGACCCGAAACCCATTACTCATAATATTAAGCATTAATGGCCACAATCAAAAGACAGGAAACAACCAAAAATAGGCCTACTAAGAGGCAACAATAATTAAAGTGAAAAAGAAAGAAAATACTAGCAAGAAAGAAACCACCCAGAGGAAAGCCTAGCTCAGACCCCAGCTAAAGTAGAATGACCCATCATGGTCTCATCCATTTTTTCTTCGATTTCATCCATCTTGCCAATGATGGTTTTGATTTCATTGGCACACTTGTTTGTAGTAGGAGACTTCTTCTTGACACTAGCCTTGGTCCTCATACCTGAACCTCCACTCTCTCCATGTGCATCATCCCCTTGTTCTCCACCTTTTCCCATACCCTTATTCAACACATTAACCAGAGCTATGAGATTGGTGCTAGAAGCGTTCATGCTATCACAACTATGTTGCAGGATCTCGAAGATGGTATTTTCCAACTTATCCACACTACCAGTAAGGACATCCAGAGCATTCCCCTTATCCTGAGGCTAAATAATCCTAGATTCACTGCTCCACCCATCCATCTTCTCTTGTAGCCCATTATGCCTAGGCTCCAACTTTCGATACTTCAGGTTGAGCATTTTAATTTCTTGAAAACATCATTTGTTAAATCTGAAGGAGTAAATGGCCTCTGCTTTTGCAATTTGCAAGGAACCCTGTGTAACTTCCTCTCTATCATTGAAATCATCAAACACCAGCTTAATAGAGGACTCCCTAACTCGCTGGCTGCTAACATCTTCTATATCATCCCTTTTTTCCTCCATATTCTCATGAGAAACAAGGATGTCATGCCTATTTCCCTCCACAAAATGATCAAAAGTGGGCACCTTACTAGTATTCTCATCCCCAACATCACCATAATTATCTTTAGCAATCATTTGAACATCCTTCTCAACTAAATCGTCCAATTTTTTAGAATCATGGGTAAGATTCTCACCAGAAATGCCTTCAGTTTTAGGAAGACCATCATTAGTAGGCTCCAAAATAACATTTTCATCCTTCGCCAAGGACTTCTCTTCCTTATTCTATGTTTCCATACCTTGAGCCACAAACTCCTCCTAGGCTCATTCTCCTCGTCAGAATCAACAATCTCTTCTTCATCCCTATTTGAACTAGAATCCTTGGCCGCGGAATAATTCTCCTTGTCAAAAGAGTCATCCATCTCAAAATCTTCCTCTCACTGTTGGCATTGGAAATAAACTCCTTCTTACTAGCACTGGACCCTCCTTTCTTTGAGCTGGACTCAATGTTACCCTCTTCTTTCCTTTTTCCTTTACCTAGTGTCGGGGTCATTTTCATGCATTCAGGGACATTATCCCTTATATTATAAAAGATTAATAAAATAAGGCCCTCATGCAGCACATGTTTCTTAGCCTTCTTCTTGTTCTCAATAAGAATCTTAGACAAAGAGTTATGCAGGTAAAACAAAATATTAACCAGATGTGTGTATCTAAAATGGTTGAAAATTTTGTGCGACTGAGCCCTAGTAAAATGCCCATCCATAGTAACATATTCCATTATCACAATCAGAACCTTGCATCGAACCTCCTTAATTTTGTTAACATCATAGAAACCATTCACTTTAGCATCAATAAATTTACCTTTCTCTTTTTCTAATTTCATATTTTTTTTGGCCTTCTATTTGAAACCTTACAATTTATGTAGAAATTAAGACCCTTATTGGGGATGCTAGTGACATTTTCAATGAGTTCAACTGTGAGGTTCACCTTCTTCCCATCAATAGTAACATAATCATTTCACTATCCATCAATAAACTTCTACGTGATCTCTTTATCATACCCATGGAGCTTCTCCAGATAGGGAGTTAAGCCCCCTTTCCCCAACTTCTGCCACACCATAGCCTTCTTCTTCACCTTCAGGTAGTTATCAATTTCTTCCCTTTTCAAATCACCTCCCATCCTTCTCATTTTCAAAGCAACAATGCTCTTCAAAATCTCAGAGATAGAAATGCCCAAATAACCACCTTCAGTAAAATGACCAAATGCACAAAAAATGCCCATAAAACATGTGATGAGAAAGTATTATAATTTCTTCTACCATTAGTCCATCCTTTCCAATCACCTCCTATATTGTTTATAGTCCTCGATCTGTTAACCATCATTAATAGGTAGCCTTCCTTCTTTACTAGTGATCTTATCATAATTATTATTGGCTTTGGTTTCATCATTAAGATCCTTGTAATCCTCCCAAATTGTGATATCATTAGATTTAACACCATGGTTAGCCAAGCTGTCCCCCACATTGTTACATTCCCTGTAAGCATGTGATATGTGTACCTTAGAAAATGATTTTATAATAGTTTTGGCCTTTTCAATCAAATTCTCTATAGTCCATGAGGGGTAAAAATCACCTCTAAGGAATTTAATTTTGTTCATAGAATCCCCTTCGATCCAAATATTTTTGCAGTCTAATTTTTTGATAGGGTTAAAGAATAGAAAGCCCCAAGGGCTTCAACCACATGGTTAGTTTGAGAACCCAAAGGGATCAAGATAACAACCAAAAAGTTTCCTCTGCAGTCTCTGATGACCCTGCTGCTCCCCACACGACTAGGATTTCCTTTAGCTGCTCCATCAAAATTAATTTTGACCCATCCATCAGGAGGGGAAGTCCAGACACAAACTTCCATCTTTTTGTTTCTCAACCTGGTTTTATTTAAGTTCCATGAATTCGCGACATGATGGTTTTCGTCCCCATTCTAGATGAATTTGGTCGCCAAATTTTCATAAATCCCCCTAATAATATTTTTTAGACACTGCAGAGGGATGAGACTGCTTCTCTCTAAATATTCTATTGTTTCTCTCTTTCCACAAATTCTATGCCATATGAGGGGCCTCCAAATTCCAATAACACCTAACTTTCTCATTTGAACTCAAACATTTCCACTGCTGAAAGAATTCCTGGAGAGAGAAAGGGAAAACCTAGCTAATATTCCATTTCTGCTAAATAAGAGACCAGACCTATTGAGTGAAGGGGAAATTCAAGAAGAGGTGACTAGCATTCTCTTCATTCGAACAACATAAAAAAACATGTTAGGGAGGAAGAAACCCCTTTTAATAATATTACCCATAGCAAGAACCTTATTTTGAATAAAATCTAGAAAAACATCTCAATTTTAGGGGTTAGAATATTGTTCCAAGCTTTCGATAGAGAGGCTTGATGACATGAATACCAAATTGCAGAGTACAAGCAGTAGCCATCAGAACTGACTAGAAGGTGTATTCATCGACACAATGGAGTCTTCCTTGTTATCACAATTTTTTTTGGGTTAAAAGAGCTTTACTTATAAAAAACAAAGAGTTACTAACAAGATTCAGATCCACCCAGCCACTACCCGACCAACAATATTCCACTTTTTGGCCATATTAGACTTTAGATATTTCTAAAAAATTATAAATATTACAGATAGTACAAAGAAGTTTATCCATAAGACAAACATCTTCCTAAAAATTAATCTTCTTACCATTCTCCAATCTCCATCTTTTCCCTTTAGCAACAATCTCTCTAGCCTTGTTTATATTGTTCCAGATCTCAGAGCCAGCAACATTTTCCTCACTAATAAGGTATTCATCTAAGGAGGAAAGTGATGACATGTAACTGATTGAATGTTTGATAATGTTAAGTTGAAAGATAATGCAGGTCATTGAATCAGTTAATGGACTGTATTGTCATTGATGTCAACTTGATATCATCTGTACTATCATGTACAACATGCCAAAGACTTCAGAGAACCAAAGGAACCAAGGTTATGCTCTCAATAATGTATAAAAGTCAAGTATTCACTAAGTGACAAACAACACTGACAGAGTGCACACCATCAGTCAAAGCAAAGAAGAACAATCACAGTGATGCCTGATGATCAGAAGCATAGTGTTTCCCGATGAAGCAAAACCACAGAATGCCCGACGATCAAAGTCAGAAGGTTTCCCGACGAGCTAAAGACTCAAAGTGCCCGACGACCAAAGATGCAGAGTTTCCCGATGAGAAAAATTCCAATGATGCCCAACGAATGGAGATCACAAAGCTAACTGGAGTCTCATTGATGGATCAGTCAGTTGTCACTGACGACTAACTGAAGTGTTGACTGACAGAACAGAGAGTTCAAAAAATGACAAAATATCTAGCTGGTAGAGCTAAAAATAGACTTAACTGGTTGTCTACTTTGTTTTATTCGACCAGAAATAAGTGATTGATTTAAAGATGATTTGTACAGTTGGTAAGAAGATATCTACGAGACAAATCAGGAGTTATGCTTTAAATCTAATTGGCTGGATTTTTTATCACACCAAGAATAAAGAATCAAGAAACAATGAATATTATGTCTATATAAGAGACAAGCTTAATTCATTTACGAATGGGATTAAGGGGAGTGAATAAAAAGAGGATGTTGAAGAGAAACTTATGAAGAAAAACCTCATGGAGTACTAATCAAACAAGCTGAAGGAAGAGCTAAGGAATTCTACAGACACCGACGAACAGTGAGCACAACATCACAGGGCAGAAAGTATGGAGCACAAGGATTAATTGATACATTGGTCAGAGAGGTAATGTACTTAAATAGATCTAAAAATCTACAATTCAAGTTGAAATATGAATAGGTCATAGTGTTTTAGTTTAACCATTGAAGCATCAAGTCTCTTAACCGAGCAGGACTTAACAATCTTCTATATATTGAGGTACATCTCAAGGAGTGCCAAAAAGGTTGATTCATGAAAGTAGCATTGGACTTGCCCGATACCCATTGATAGTCTAAGAAGGAGGTTGATTAAAGGATGGCAGCAATAGATGCCCGATACTAAGTGACAACCTCTATGTATAAAATCCTCTAACAAGGTTGCACTTAACAGTGTGTTTGCAACCTTTAACACAGTTGGCTCCTAACAGGGCTCACTTCAGAAGAGTGAAAACTTGGGGTACCGGTCCTAGTGGTTTTTTCCCTTAATAGGGTTTCCATGTTAAAATTCATGTGTTATGTGTCTATGATTCATTTCTTTACTGTCTTGCATCTTACATAGCTAACTCTAGATTGATTGGTATACTCTGCTTATTTACTGAGTTTTGGTAAATAGTTATACTGCTTATCGATAATCAAGAAAGAATAAGGATTGACAGAGAAAATCGATAGATAGTTAATCATTATTAGTATTTCATGGCATGCATCTTGTAGGGACATAATAATCTGAGACTTATTGATTGGTGGTTAAAGGATAAATTTTTGAGGCCACTGATTCACCCCCCCTCTCAGTTATTACTAATAGAAAGATCATAAAGGTATTTATGTTTACATATCGTATTCCATTCTTTACCAATTCCATATAATCTCCAAGCCATCTTTGCTAGAAGAGCTTTGTTGATCACCCTAATAGGTCTCAAACCTAGACTCCCCATTTTTTTAAGGTTTGCACACCTTATCCCAGGCCACCAAAGGGATATGATTCCTCTCCTCAAATCCAAACTAGATAAACCTCTTCTGGATACTTTCAATTTTCTCAGGATACTTTATTGGGATATTGAAAAGGATTAGAGCGTAAATGATGATATTTTGGAGAGTAGATTTAAGCAAAGTAACTTTTCCATCTTGAGATAGGAGAACCACTTTCCAACCAGCTAATTTTTTGTTAAATTTATCAATAAGAGAATTCCAAAAAGACTCAGGCACTATCAGACCAAGAGGGATCCCCAGATAGGAGGAAGGGAAACTATTGACATTACAACCCATAATTTGAGCCATACTTCTTTGTCTAATCTCAAGGGTGTTAATAAAAAAATAGAGAACTCTTATTCTAATTGATTAATTGACCAGTGGCTCTGGTATAAGTATTGAGAGCTTCTTTCATAGATCGAGCTTCCTTCAAAGTAGAAGACCCCATAGTCACAATATGATCAACAAATTAGGCATGTGAGTAGACCAAATTGGTTGAAGAAGGCCGCAGGCCCTGGATGGCTCCCTCCAAAACCAACTTATGCATGTATCTATCCAAGCATTTATCCATGATAGTAAAAAGAATGGGAGAATTCGGGTCTCCCTTCCTTAATCCTCTGGAATTTTAAAAAAAGTTGGAAGCAGATCCATTAATAATGACAACAAAGCAGGTAGTAGAAACCATCTGGATAATTCTATCCCCAAAACCAAATTTCTTCAAAACTTTTCACAGGTTCCAATCAACTCAATCATAGGCTTTGGATAGGTCCATCTTTAAGAGAAACCATTTTTTACCAGCCATAGCCAAGGAGTGGATATTATCATGCACGGTAATGATGGAATCAAGAATATGCCGGCTAGGAAATAAACCATTATGTTGAGGGGCAATCAACAAAGGGAGAACAGAAAGCAATCTAGTAGTGAGCACCTTTGAAATAATTTTATAAATAAAATTGTAGAGATTAATAGGTCTAAACTGGTCAAAAGCCTCCACTCCCAACACCTTAGGAATAAGCACAAGAAAGGTACCATTAATTTTCTTTAGCATATTTCAGCTTCCAAAACATTCCTTAACAACATTATAAATATTCTTCTCCAGAATATGCCAGTATTTTTGGAAAAAGAACATTGGGAAACCATCTGGTCAAGGGGCTTTGTCCCCTTCAAAAGAGAAGACCACAACCTTAATCTCCCTTAAAGAGGAGATAGAAGAAATATCTTTGTTTAGATTTTTCAAAAGCTTATTCTGATATGCCATATCCAAATTGGCATCCTTCCCCAAAAGAGAAGAGAAGAATTGGAGAACTTTCTTTTTGATTTCTTCCTCCTTACTAATTTTCGTGTCATCTTTAGAAATATGAGACAATCTGTTGGCAGCTCTATGCTTAAGAGTATTTAGGTGGAAGAATTTAGTGTTTTTATCACCTTCTTTAAGTCATAGGGCCCACGAGCTTTGTCTCTAGAAATTTTCTTCTTTAGCAATAACATCATGGTAATTAAATAAGGCAATCTACTCTTGATCCCTTAGAGCCTCCATCAACCCCATATTCTGGATTGAATCCTGGATATCCGTAAGGTCCTTTTTTGCTTCATTATTTTGCTGAAAAATATCCCCAAACACCTCTTTATTCCATCCCTTAATATTCTCTTTGATTTTGCTGAGTTTTTTTGGCCATCTTAAACAAGGTTGTGCCTTCAAATTTTATGTTCCACCACAAGTAGATCCTTTCTTTCAAGTCTGGGTGTAAAGTCTACATCTTACCAAACTTGAAGGGATAATTCCTATGACCAGAGATAGGGTCCGCAACCAAAGAAACCAGGAAGTGGTCTAATCTGATTCTAGAAAAAGAAGATAGGGAGCAGTAATAAATGGAAAGAAACCCATGGGATATTAAAGCTCTGTCCAATCTAATTTGAATTTTGTCTTTTCCAAATCTCCTATTAGACCAAGTATAATTGATACCCTGAAGGTCCATATCTAAAAGAGCCCAATCATTAATAAACTCCATAAGATCCATCATGCCTTCCATATGAAAATTAATTCCCCCATATTTCTCAGCTTCATTTAAGGGAGTATTAAAATCCCCCATTACCAACCAACAGTCATCCATGAAACTTTTCCTACACTTAGCCAACGTTTTCCATAATTTGGCTCTACTAAGTTTAGCATTAGGGGCATAGATATTTTTTACAACCCAACTAAAATTATCTCTAATATTATGCATTCTAACAGAGACCATATTATCTTCTTCAAAAAGGATCTCACCACGGATAAGCTTTTGGTTCCAAAAAAGAAATGTCCCCAAGAGGCCCCAGACAAGTTACTACTACTGACCCCACTACTATGGAAAATCTTAATATTTTCAACTTTTTCCTTACTCATTTTAGTTTCTTGAACAAGAAAAATATGAGGTTTATGGTCTCTTACCAGATTCCTCATAATATATTGTTTATGAGGGGCATTCAATCCCCTTAAATTCCATGATATGATCTTCATAATCTTTTTGGGGAGAAAGTCTTATGGATGGTCCTTTGCTTGTCATCCACTACATCCTGCCAACTTTCTTGCTCCCTTTGATTCTTGATTGGTTTTCTTCCCGGTCCATTCTTTGGTTTTCTGACATTTGCATTCCTTCTTCTGGTCGTTACTCCTTCCTAGGGGAAGGGGAAGCCTGACTATCATTCCCCTTTTTGCTCTTCTTTACACTCACTGATGACCATTTTTCTTTCTCAATTTATTCTTGAAATTCATTTATCAGGGAATAATCCCCCTGTTGAACTCATAGGAGTCTCAATAATAGTAGAGATATATTCACTTCCTCTTTCTTCCTTAAAGATATCCAAAGATGGGGTTTCACCAATTATATTGCAGCTCTGGGCATCATTAAACTTCCTCTCTTCATATTAGGTGGGGAGCACATTCTCAACCTTCTGGAGGATATTATCCTATTCAATCTGATTTCCCTCCTTAGTTTCTTCTATTATTCCCTCTGGGTCTTGTTGGATTCCTTCCTTATTTCTCACCAGTTCAGGCATTAGGAAAAAAAACTGGTTGACCCCAAGTTACTTGCATAAACCCACTCCATTCCCCCTCGACTGACAAGAAGTAAGAATCTCAATGCCAACATCATCCTGGGATGTCGTACTGTCTTCCAGAGGACCCAACTCAGCTGCATCCCTCTTACTATCACCTAGATCATCAGATCCTTTTGACTCCTTCTCCTGCCACTCATTTTTGTTCTGTTCCCCCACATTTATCTTTACTGATTCTTCAATGACATTGTTATTATTTGAGTTTTTTGGATGCCACACAATATTATTCTTCTTAGACTCAACATTCTGATTAGCCTTCATCTTGTTGGCCTTTAGTGGGCAGTTCTTGGCCTAGTGACCAATATTTTTGCAATTAAAACATGCAAAGGGTAAAGACTCAAACTCTAAAGGTTGTTGTCATTTTCCCATCTTGGAAACCAAGTCTATAGTCAATGGAAGATCTTTAGTTTTGCAGATATTAACACAAATCCTAGCATTCACGAATCTTGATTTTGAAGTAGTTGTCAGATCCAGAGACAATAGTTCTCCAAAAACATTTGTAATCTCTTTAAAAACACTTTCACTCCAGTATTCCAAAGGGAGTCCTGGAAGTCTAACCTAGACAAGAGCACAATCCATGAAAGAGTCACTCAGATCAAGGTTCTATCCCCATTTCGCAAAGCCAAAGATGACTTACCCATAACCCATGGGACTCCACAAAGGGCTTTTGTCAGATCCTCATTGTTCATAAAGGATAATGAAAAAAAACTGCTTGGGCATCACTGTAATGTCCACCTGACCCTTCATATATCATCTTCTCTGAATAAAGCTACGAACATTGTCTATGTTCGGTTGGGGTCCAACAACCTTCCCAACCAGCATTAAATCCATCCAAGCAATGGTTTGATCTAACACCATATATGGGATGAAGATTGCAAACTCACCTTTAGATGGGTTGGAGATGTTATTAAATTTCAGCGGGGAAGATTTACCAGAAGGTTTCCTACCAAACAAAGCCAGCCAGGAATGGTCAGCCTGTTTTGAATCCACATTACCCCGGGCTCCAAAAAAATTATTTTTTTGATTTCCACCTCTCGGGCCTGAAGACACACTATCACCCTGTGGGTCCCCATCTTTCGAAGCCCCACTATCCTCCAAATTATCTGTTGAATTACCATCCACCTGACCCCCCAAATCCAGCGATTCCCCCACCACTTGTCGAGATCCACCAGCCTGCACACCCGCTCTTCCATTGTTCCCGCTCTCACTCCCATTGAATTATTCTCCCGTTCCTGCTCCAATCTCGAATATTCCTTTATTGTTATGAAACCCTTTCTTGTAATATATTTTTTTTGTTTATTAGAATGTTTTTATATAATTATTTTCTTCTTATCTTTGTTAGATAGTTTTTAGCCTTCTCTTCTAAAGATAGATCTATTGATATTCCATTATTGTTTTGTTAGTGTTTCTTTATTTCTGTTCTTTTTAAAAAGGGTAGGGACCTTTTCAAAAATCTTTTACCTTTAATAAAACAAAATACTATCTAGCTTAAGGTGGGTACTAATTAAAAAATAGAAAAATCGTAAATATACTATAAGATAAATTTATAACAATATTGAATTCTTAGATTTTTATTTTCTAAAATTTTAATACATTAATAATTTTTAATAAAGAAAAATTGATACAAAACTATTAAAGATATATTTTTGAGAAACAAACATACACAGATTTTGAAATTAAAAATAATAATTTAAAATGCGTTTTGACTTCTATTACAAACCTCATTAATTTTAGAATAAAGAAAAAATAAATATTAGATTGAAATAAATAACATTTCTAAAACAAGTAACATGTTATATAATAATTAGAATACATGTGGTAACATATTTATTTGCTAGATTTATTTTCTATTAAATGAAAAAATTATCATTTAAAATTATAAACTTACATTTATCCAAATAAGAATTGAATTATTTGATTGCAAGAAGAAGAAACGATTATTTAGATGATATAAGAAGGTGATATTATCTTAACAATTGATATATTTAGCTTGCACAATTTTTTATTCATCACTCATTATGATTAAAGAAATTGTCATGTTAATCACAACCTATTATTTATGTCAGTGAACAATTCCACTAATCCCTCAATTGGATTAACCATTGCACACTACAATTAGGGTCATCCTCATATGTGCCACTTCAATCAAGTCTACTAATCCTTAATTGTATGGCTTGTAAAGAAGTTAAAGTAGGATAATAACTTCCTACACTAACCTTAAGGGGAGAGTAATGTATAAAATTTCTCAAATTTGTTCAATAGTTACATAAATAACACGCATATCACAACACAATGATTTATGTGGCAAAAAACCTTTTGGGAGAAAAACCCCACACTTCAAAAGTCGCCCAATATATTATTTAAAAATTAATAACAAATTAAAATATACTTGCAAAGAAAACTTCTCATAAGAGTATCACCAACATAGGTCTAGAGGTAGCTCAACAACTATTAGACTCTTATGACATGTCACATGCCTCCCATGCACCTATTAAATAAGAGTTACAATACATGAAGCTGTCAAATGGTATTACAAAACCATGGGTTGAAACCACCCATAAAAGGTGCACAAAAATATCCATTGTCGGACCTTTGACCTAGTAATGAACAGTCAGGATTCATAATGATAAGTTATATAAGAAATTTTATTTTTGGGGTAGCTCCACCAGGGTTTGCTATCCTCGGTCCCTTGCTAGTCATGAGATTAGAGCTAGCAAGGGGTACTCCTTGCAACCCCCACAGTCACGTATCAACAATAACCCTTTTATCAATAGTACATTTTAATTATTGCAAGGTTGAGATACCATTTTCCCAACATAACTTACTTAGGTAAGACTCTAGCAAATGTTATTGAGATTGATTTTATACCTACCCAATGCAAATTTACTTGATTTTCTTTTTCAAATCTATTTTACGTATATAACATTCCATGACCTACTACATCCCTTTGAGATATTTTATGAAATAGTTCACATGCCTTTTCTATGCTTCCACAATTCCAAGGTGGTTTTAACTTTAATATCTAATAAAATGCCTTATCTATGTTCTGATGGATGTCCATAGACTATTTGAAACTTGCATTTTGACACAATCTAAATTAAATAGATTTAATAGAAAACAATCCACCTTTCCTAACATTTCCCTAATCACTATCATCAATAGATCAAAGTATCCTAAATTTGTTTCTAGAGGCTTTACTTAAAATTTGCTAAACTAAATCAAACAATATAAATATGCTCTCACATCCTAAAAGATACCATTAGACTTCAAATGTATTCTATGCCAGTTCTTTATTATTTCTAAAAAAATTTGGAATTAGGGTTTTGAATTAAGGGCCCGTTTGGGTGATGGAATACCATATCCTAGATATGGTCAATTCTGGAAGATGCTGGCAATTCAGGAAGATGCTTATCCTCAAAATGAAATCCAGAATATGGACTGACCTGTTTGGTTCACCTGGAAGATGACTGAGAAGATGCATAAGGAAATTTAATTCTTTATTTTTTAATTTCTTTGAATATGGTGTGTATATATACACACACATGCACACATGTGTATATACATAGATACATGTATGTATATATACATGTGTGTGTATATAGACACATGTGTATGTGTATACATACACATGTATACACATACACGTGTGTGTATACACACATACAAGTGTGTACCCATGTATACACATATACATATGTGTATATATACACACATACACACATGTATGTGTATACACACACATACATTTGTGTATATACACACACATTACATGTGTGTATATACACATGTATATATATGTGTGTATACACACATGTGTATATACACACATGTGTATATACACATGTCTATATATATATATACATGTGTGTATATATACACACGTGCATGTGTATATATATACACACATATACATATGTGTATATACATCTTTATAGCAATATAGTATATATCTTTATAGTCACAGATTCTACAAAATATTAAATTTGGTTTGTATATACATGCACATGTGTATATATACACACATGCATATATACACACATGTGTATATACACACATGTATATATATACATCCTTACAGCAATATAATATACATTTTTATAGTCATGGATCCCACAAAATATTAAATTTGGTTTTCTAAAAATTGGAATTCCCATTCCACTTATTTTGAAATTCCAATTCCACCTATTTAGGTGGAAGATGATATTCCCATTTTTTGGGCAAAATGAGAATTTCGGAATTCCAATTCCATTTTTTTCCATGGACCCAAACATGGAAATTGGCATTATCCAGAATTAGATAATGCCAATTCCAGTCCAATTCCAGCTGCCAAACGGGCCCTAAAAGGTTATGATATTGATATCAAATTCAGCATTATTTTTAAGTCAAATTTATTGATCCATAGTTTATGAGTGATAGTTGAGATGGTCCACTCAACACTCATTAAAGATATATATATGGTCCACTCAACACTCATTACATTTTAAAAACCTTCAACAAATGTTGTGTCTTATCAACTATTTCAAATTGAATTTATTTTTAAACAAATGTATTTAAGATATATATATTAAAATAATTTTTTTAAATAAATAATTTTTAATATTCAAAATATATAATTTTAATAAATGTTTTCGAAATATACTAATTTTTGAATCACAAATTCAAATGAACGATTATTAAATTTGCTTGAGTGACAGGGCCCATCATTGAATTTGGGCGCCCTGCAACCGTGCAAGCTCTTAAATGTCTCATTGCCACCTCTTAATATATAGTAAATGAATTTGCCAATGAATGTATGTCATTAATGCAACTGCTTCTCTTCTCTGCAAACATTTATTGGTATGACAGTAGAAACTCCGGTAATTAATGTTATTATTAATGAAACTTAGCTTTCAAAGGTACGAAGCATCATCAATGATATTAGTTTCGTCCTATTTGTTTGGTGAGTATTGTAAGCTTTATTAATGTTTCAAATAGTTAAGAAGATCACAACAAGAGGAGAAGTTAAGTGTTAATAACTAAATTTTAATCTTCTTAAATGATTTGCATATATATATATTGTAGAAAAAAACATTAAGTAAGATAAATCATAGCATATAATTGATTGATAAATATGAATAAATAATTCTTAATTAAATCTAGGCTCTTTATTATGTTGAATTATAAATTTCTAATGAGAGTTATTTTTTGATTTATAAACAAATAGCTTAATATTTATATATATTTTAATTTAATAATAAGTTATCTATTAAATTATTTTAGTGATAATATAGAAACAAAAATTCAAATTATAGTTTCTAAAACAATGTACAATATCCTTTGGGCTATAGTTTCTTCATACAATCTACAATAACTTCTAATAAATGGCTTCTATACTTACTATAAAAAAATCACGTAATCAATAATTACTAAAGGGACTTGAAATATCGTTGATAATTTAATTCATTTTAGGAAGTTTATAAAATTATGATTTATCTTTACATCAAGATATTATACAACTGATGGTTTCTACATGCATTTTGAAATATAATCGAACATCAACAACTTCTACATACACTTTTTTATAATATTGTCTTCTATACATTAAAAAGAGAGTAATACCTTAGTCATAAAAAAAGGGTATTAGTATAAGACACATAAGCAAGAATAAATAACAAGATGAAAGAATAAAATAAAGTTCAACAAAACCAAACCCAAACAATAAGAACTGACAAAGTCACTAGGAAATGAGATTTTCACCATCAAGAGGGATCACAATTATCTAGTTTCCCCATACAGTAACAAAAATTGAACCATCAATAATCAATTCCCAACCATTGAGAGCACCCTTCTTTTTTACATATTCATATAGATTTTTAGATACAAATAAAATAAATCATCAAATCCACATGAGGAAACTTACTAGAATTGGATTGGTTAGGAGCATCATGTCAATGCAAAGAAGCTAATGGCAAGTGAGAAGGTTGAAACCATCTATAGGCAAGATAATACCTAGTTCATCAAGATAGTGTTTGAGAGCCATGTGACTATGAGCGATGATCTCTTTTCACAAGCTTTCTACATCCACATCTACACCAATGTAGAGGGGAGTGACCTTGATGGCTCTACCGATCATATAAGAGGATTACCTCAATGATATAACTTACAAATGGGCAACTTCAAGTGCAACTTTGTTTCCTTCCATTTGAATCAACATGAGCACATTGAAGCAAATCATAACTTTAGTATAACAAAAAAATAATATCAATTGGAAAATCATTAAAAATATTTTTAATTATTTTTCAAATGCTAAAAAGAATCTTCACCTTCAAAACATGACAAATCTTGGTAAGTTTGAAAGGGATGTAAGGTTAATTTCCCAATGAACCCATGTGTCATGAAAATCAGATAAGGATTGAACAACTTGCAAAAATCACAAATCTACATCCAAGTTACCTATGCTTTATTGTAGAACTAAAAATTGGTACTTGAGATTCTCAAGTTGTCCATACAATGGACTACAAGGATTAAGAACCTCTAGATACGACAAGCTATATCTAAGTGGATTTGAGACTCTCATGTTGTTCAAAAAATGGATTGTACATGGATTAAGAACTCTTAGATAAGACAAGTTAATCCAAGTGGAAGATCTTGATAAATAATACACTAGGTAAAATGAGAAAGCTTGGACACAAGAATAGTTGACTAAATAGTGTGAAATATGTTGCATGAAGTGCTCAAAGAGGAATGGAGGCACTATAAAGATTTAATTGGGCCACAACGGAGAGATTAGGCATAAAACACAAACATCTATTATGAGGGGCCTACAATTATGAAATGGTGTATTAGGATACCATTTCTAATCATTCCAATAAGTCTTAAAAGTCCTAACCCTAATTTAATGAACTATAGTGGGGAGGAATGACATCTATAAACCTATATGCAAAATCAATTTTTTCCTCAAGCCAAGTTAAGAAATTCTTGGTAACCTTTTTTGTAAAGTTTTAACAACTTTTTTTGTCCATTCATAGAACTTTAAATCTCAAAACTAAGGGCTTTATCTAGAGGCTGGTTTTGACAATAAAGAACTATAAATTTCACCAAATAAATCATTGATTAATAAAAAGACTTCCAAAAGTCATTGCTATCCCACAAAAGCTAAGACTTGATGGATTATCGAACCTTCTAGATTCTTTTGTTAATAAATATACCATTTATTTGAACGACTTCTATCATAGTGAGGAGAGTATGAAGCATACGGTCTTTTCAAGTTAGGTTCTCTTAACTATTTTTGGACATTAACGAGCATTGCAAATTTTGGAAACATGCAATTGAGCATCTTAATCATGGTTGCACCTTTAAAGTGATTGTGACCCACCTATTGAAGCTTTGAGGTGGTGGACTCATATGAGTGACAATGAAAATATAATATCTAGCACCCATGAATACAAAGGAAGAGGGACATGACATATTCGATAGAATAATTCCACCATATAATCTAACCAATCTCATGCATGGGATATGGTTGTAAATTCCCAAAATATTGAATATGTGCCAACATTGAAAGGAAACTAAGTGTGCGAAAAACAGTTCCCTACGCTAAACTCTCGAGAAGAGGATCGTGCAAATTCAGATTTAACCCTTATCAATTACAGAATGATAATACAATAACATGCATACATAAAAAAATGAGAATGACACAATGATTTACCTCGGCACTCCAAAACCTGTACAATGTATTAATCAAAACTATTACTGTTTACAATACACTTGCAATGCAAGTTATTCCTGGAGATAATCGACACTTGAAGACAAATCCGACAGCATAACAACATACCAAAAATACACTTACTTCTCTTCTGATTCACAACCCTAAAAATGCTTATATCATGCACTTCCCTTTTTAGGGCAACTTCCAAAAGGCAGCCGTATTAGGGTTTTATCATTCTCCAAGAAAATAGGAACCCAAATTTTTTTTTCGGGGTGATGCCTCGAACCCCACAGTTGTAGAAGAGTGTACAGTACTCAACATGATTAGTTTCCACATGTCTTGCATGTCTTCACCCGTCATCAAATCTATCACAATTAGCTCTTACAAATATTAATGATCATCATAGGAATTCGTCATAACCGTTTCAGCCATGATTACCTTACACATTGTCCAAAGTGTCGACATTTGACAAATAACCTCTACCACAGAAAATGGATGCCTAGATCCACCTAGACCAAGTTTGATCATCCTTGTCATCTTCCAAGTGGAGTGAAAACACAACATGTCCACTCAACTAAATGAAAAAAACAAATATCAAACTTAAATACATTATTTGCAAACAATTAATTATAAAATAAATAATATCAAATGTAAGGAAATATGCAAGGTTGAGACACCTTATTCCTAACAAACATGGCCTTGTGGGATACAATAAACATGTCTAGAAAAACTAAGTCATTATGGCCTTGGGTTTAGCAAGTTAAGTTGGTCTAAAATGATAGAACAAAGGCTCAACTAGTAAGAAAAATAGCTAGCAAAAGAGAAGAAATATTGAGTTGATAATAAATCTCTATCAAGCCACTAGTGTAGACTCTATCAAGATCCCCTATAAAGTTAATCCACATGTACCATGTTGTATGATCATTCCAATGATCAATTTTAGGATTAAAAAACCTTAATTTATTACACAAATAATATCAAGCCTATCTTTTTCCAACTATCCATCTCATAAGGAAAGAATGACATTTATCATAGATCAATATTTATGCAAAATCCATGTGGTGATAAATATTTAATCTACAACCCATCTTCAAAGGAAAATAATTCAATAAATTCGTTTGAGACATAAACATTAATAACTTTAAAAGTGATTATTAATATGAAAAGGGTACAAAATGCTTGAAAAGAGCACAATGTTTACCATACAATATTTACAAGCATAGGAATACAACCCTACTACATAACTAAATTGACCATTCCTCTACATATATCTTCCAATCCCAACTCTTAGAGCCTCTTAAAAATGACTACAAAGTCATATTTTTATGAAAAGAGAGATGAAGAAATTTGAAACCTGTGTGCTAAAATGTTGACACACTTCTATGGGTCATTCCATCCAAGGTTGCTCAAGAATGAGGCCTCAAATATCGACTCATAGCTCTCTAGTCATGGAGTGCAAAGGTGTGTGATGAAGGCCCTCAGATTGACCTAGTTGTGCCC